>VZSV01000054.1:3307869-3336937 GCA_013398735.1 Nothocercus julius
GCCGCGTCCCTGCGAGCCGCCCGGGGTGCCGTCCCTTCCCGGCAGTGCCCTTGGCAGGGGTGACGGCTAGCGCCGTCCTATCTCTGACGCCCGCCCGGGGTGCCCGGTGAGGCAATCCATTTTGAAAGTTATAGGGAAGTGGAGTGGTGCGCGTCCTAAGGAAGAAAGCTCACAAAATGCCTGCACCCGCAGCTTTCCCTTGGGCTCTGGTTTTGAAAAAAAGGTACATAAGAGCAACTGTTGGTGACTTAAAGCAGGTACTTGTTAGCGTCTATTGGAATTATGGTCACAGAAACTGTAGTTCCTCATTCTCATGGGATTGCGCGTTCCTCTTTAGTACAGATTTCCAGGCTGCTGCTGGTAATTCTTGTGGCCCCCATAGATGCCCGTGGGTCAGGCCTCCTGCGTCAGCGCAAATGTCATGGTGATGTGGCCGCCTCTGTGGTTATGGCTCCCACACCCCCCCGAGCCGTCTGGTGCTTTGCATCCATGCAGGGTCTGTCACCGTCACCTCGGATGACAGGCCCAAAGGTAGGATGGAGAGGGGGCTGCTGAGGCCCAGGGCCCTGTGCTGCAAGACCCTCCTTGCAACCAGAGCTGCCCCCGGCCTCTCAGCACCTTATATGACAGGTTTGAGGGATTCTGTGCTGTCCCTTTACGACCCCATTTTCTCCATTCTCTTATTGCTGTATAAAACCATAGCAACATGGAAATATTTTAAGTATGTCATTGTCTTTGCTTTTGATTCCTTTTGACAATTGCTCTAAAATAGCCAAAACATGAAGTGTTTGAGCCAAGTCTTTTTTACCTTATAGTTTGAACAGTTAGTGGAAAAACAGTTGGGGAAAAATGAGTATGGAGTGAGCCCAAACTCTTGTGGGAAACTCTTTCCTTCAGAGGCCTTCCAGAAAATCCATTGAAGAGCTTTGAAGGCATTTATGTAAACTTCTCTTTCTTGGAGCATTTCCCTGATAGCACCAAGGGACTGAGTTCCAGGCAATGTAGCAGTGGTTTTCCAAAGGCATGTGATTTCGGGAGTAATCCAAGTGGCTCTGCTTGAGTACGTTTTAGTTGACTGCAATGCGCAGTGCTGAGATGTGTGGTGATCTCCGTGACTTGCAAGCAGGTTGGAAGAGGACAGCAGGTACAGTAGAGCTGAGACCGCTTTAGTTATTTGGGAATTCTGAATTCAGGTTGAACTAAGTTATTTTCCATTCAGTTTTTACCAGGGTTAGACTTGCATAGCAGCCAGAGAAGATGATATCTCTTGATTTGCATCTAGCAATTCAAACATGTGAACATGGACTGCAAATATGAGAAACACTCAGTTTTCCTCCTAGGCCAGGTGGAGTCAGAAGGTGCATCTTTTGGAGTAGTTTTCTCATCATTGGCTCCTGAGAGCTAGGAGACCAAGTTCAAGTTTATTCTCTCCCTGATGTGAAATAATGATGTGGATCAAAGTCTCCTTGTCCTTCAGGGCAGGAGAACCTGCCCCTTAAGAACAGGGGTGAACTTGAGGGAACAAAACCAAGTTTTTGAATAAGGGTTTACTTGAAATTTGTGTGAAAGCTCACATTTAGGTGGGTGTTCGAAACACTGAAAAAGTTATCTGTCCATGTGTCGTGATTTCAGCAACAAATTTTGTATTTTTGTAAAGCCCTGGCTAAGTCAGTGTTTAAGGACCCTGCTGAACCTATGAGATGTCTTTTGGGCGCCAAAAAGCATTAGAAATATCTTTCAATTAAATTAATATTTAATTCCGTGACAGCCCCTCCCTAACTGAAAACTCCTTGGAATCCAGCAGCTACGGTATTCATTACTGCCTTCCTGAGAGGTGATGATCTCTGTCTCATGTGTTTCCCATCCCTCAGTGATAGAACTTTCTTATTGCTACCAGTCTGAAAAACAAATTCCAGAACCTGCCTTAGTAATGGAAATGATCTCATTGCTGCCCAAGGTTATAATAACGTGATGTAGAAACAGGACACTTCTTTTAGAATTCCTTTTTTTTTTTTTTTTCCCCCTAAAAATGATATTCAGACTTTCCCGAGGGCTTTCATTTACTGTTTACCTCAGAAATGATACAGATTTCCTGACTGTACCAATTTCCAGTACTAGGTGTGTGTCAGTGTCTGGCGCAGCATTACTCAGCCCATGGTGGTGGTCTCCAGGACGTGAAAAAGGGTCCACCACACAACTGCAACCAAACGACAGCCCTAAGCCACTTCATTCTGCTAGCAGGTTGTGGGGGGACTAAAAGTCATTAGTGAACCTTCAAACTTTAGCCTCGCTCATGCAAGTGGGGAATATTGCGACAAGAGAATCAGTGAGCTTTTTTTTTTTTTGAGATGCAATCTCCTTTCTAATGAACAGTGGCTTTGATAACGCTGCCTCGTAGGGCTCAGAGCAAATGATACGTTGCTTCTTTCTCCCTCATGATAAATGTCTGCCAAAATGGTTTTGTTAGAGGCTTAATTACTCCTTTAAATGTTGTTCACTGTTAATTTTTACTGCCTTAAGGTGCTAAAAACAGAATATATAAAGTGAACTATATACAAATAGGTCTCCCTTTTCCTGCTCTCTCCATCACTCCAGCCTCCTTTGATTGTAATAAGACTTGTAAAAAATGAAAAAAAAAAAAAATACAATGTTTATTGTATTACAATAAGGGACAGTCCCTGCCTCAAGAGATTAATACTTGAGAGTTGAGAGGTGAATGAACTGATACAGGTGGAGACAAAAGAGTAAGAAACTTAGGGGAACGTATGGGTTGTCTTAGTCTGGTTGGTGGCGTTTGCCAGATCAGGCAGTGGAAAGATCTGGCTTTTGCAAAATCTTCCTGTAGGTCTTTTCCGTGTCCCCAAGGTATAGCTTATGAAAGAAACTTCAAACAAGTGAGAAGCCCCAGATGACACGCTGCTTCTGCCCTTTTCAAAAACCTGGTAGTGTCAGCATGAGAACAGGTAACAGTCATGGGCAGCCCCACAAGCACGTAGGAGCTCTGTGCCTAAACCATAACTTTACATGCTGTGCCAGGTAGATTGTGCCTTTCCTATTTCACATGCAAATATTTATGCATATGTAAAGTCAGCAGCTGCTGCCTCACATCTTGGTTCTGGGTGCTTTTTCACCAGGACTGAAAATAATTTTGGGGAGAAAGTGACTAGTCACATAGAGCTCTGGAGTGTAACTAATGAGCACTTTTGTGGTTGTCAGTCTTGTGCATCATCTGCCCAGAAGCAGGAGAATTACTTTTGCAAGATAGATGCCTTTTGAAGCAGCCCTGTCCTTAAATTTTCCTAAGTGTGGATACCTACCTGAGTGAGTATCCAGAGTAAAGGCTTGATCAGACAGCTCGAGGTCTCTGTAGGAAGTTGGTGTGTTGTCTGTGTGGACGGTACTGAGAAGTTCTTTGGTCATCGCAAACATCTGCCAGCAGCTTTGCTTTTATGTGAGTATTTTCCAGTTTGAGTAGCACGTGCTCATACAAACCTTTCTGGTTAAGTGACTGTCTACATTTAACTGTGACATACTTCCAAATACTATTAAGTTTTCATACCAATAAGCTTTTTAACTCTTCTGTAGCCTAGTGAGTGTTGGCTTAACTTTACAAGAATATTTTTGGTATCAATATATTTTTGTTATCCATATACTTTTGATAAGTCATGAAGTCCAGTATGAGTCCAGTATAGAAGTATCTATAATAGCATGAAATCAAGCCTCATAGTCCTGTCTTCTTAGTCCCCTCTCTCCCAAATCCACAGGGTTCTGGAAAAATGGCTGTTGTGTTTATGGCAAATTTTATTAAGTATTGTTGCCTCAAAGCTAAGTACTTTTTGTCTCTCTCTGGCTCTCTCTGGCTCTCATCTGCTCTCTCTTCAATGTGTACCTGAGGTTCTGTAATCTCAAAATTTGGGAACTGAAGTAAAGCAAGCATGAAAAAGGTATGTTCAATAAGGCTAAAGAGGAAGGAAAACAGGTTTTGCTGCTTGTAACTTGTGCAAGAGTGGTCACAGCTTGCCTGAGATGGGTGAACTTTCTCTGCCTGTGACCAATGCTCCGCGCTTCAGAGAAAAAGAGTAAAAGTCCCACAATTGTCCCTAATTTTGCAAAACTGTTTTAACAAGAGACTGTGCAAACCTGGGGTTTCTTACAGCCTTTAATCATTAACTGTTTGCTTCTTGAGTCATTGCTTGTGGCTCCTTGGGGAATTAAATTGTGTCTTGGAGGCCGCACTTGAGATCTCAGTTGCCAGCCACAGCCAGCATTTGTTTGTTTTGTTGTATTTTAAACTGTATTTTGTGTGTGTGTGTGTGTGTGTGTGTGTGTGTGTGTGTGTGTGTGTGTGAGCACTGATATAGTACCCCTTAGTATTGCTAGTAGCAGATCACAGTAAAGCTTGAAATAGCCTCTTAGGGTGGAGAAAAGCCCAGTGTTGTTTTCTTCTGTTTTGTTGCTGTTGAGCAATGTTTGTAGTTTCCATCCAGCTCTAGCACTGCAGTTGGCAGGCTATGCATCCGTCCTTTTGCACCCTCGTGCTCTCCTCTTGTCAGGCAGTGGTGCTGGAGTGAAGCAAGCCCAGTCCCAAGCAGTCTCGGTGTCCCTGGTGTGTGGTGGTGGAGCAGAGCGGTGCAGGTGGGAAGACGGTTGGATGTGCAGTAAGGAAAGAGGAAGCGCAGGAAAGGCCAGAGTAACAAGGGGGTTCAGTCTTCTTCAGATCTGTGTGGTAGAGGATGACAGGCTCTGTTTCCATGTGTTCAGTTCTGTGGGGCTGCCTGCTGTCAAATACAAGATCAAGGACACATTTATTGGTCCATTTGCTATTACAAAGGTATTATTTTCTTTATATTAGAGTCTGCTGAGAAGAAATTTTCCTTAGGGTGAAGTTCACGGTGTCTGTCATCTCATAAATACACGTGCCACGTGTTCATGTGTGAGCCATACATTTTTATTTCATATTCCAAGGGCAGCTTGGCTGTAGTTGTGGAATATTTCCCTATGAATTTTGCCAGCATCATTTAAGAGGCTGAAAAACTGTCAGCCTCATACGTTTTTTTGATGACTGCTTTTACTAGAAAGCCCTGACCAATTTCCTTGAGGCACACCCAGCGCGCGCTCCGACTGCTCTGTCATGCTTTTGTGTGACTGCAGTACAGAGCGAAGGAAGTGGAGGACAGTTGTTTCCTTCATTACCAACAGTGACCAGAGCTCATATTTTGGATAAATAATCCCAAAGCGGAACATGCAAGATGAAGTGTTGAGTCAGGTTTGACATATGTTGGAAGTGCAAGATGCCGAAAGGTACCGCATGTGCAGCCCTTTCTCCAGCAGCAGTGCAGGGCGAGCAGGAGTGTGCACTGGGTGGGCCTGCAGCCTGCTGAAATGTCAGAAATCCTGGGAAAAAAAACTTTGTAACTTGCTCTGGAGACCAATTCACTGAATTAAAAAAAGATATTTAAATTATTTTTTTTCTAATTTCTTCCTAAGTTTTTTTTTTTTTTTTTTTTTTTTTTGCTTACGTGTTTTACGTGTACAGAAGCTAGCTCTAGATTATGCTAGCTCTTTGCATATTTTTCTTGTAATTTTTTTGCTTTTCTACATGTACTTGTTCTTCCCTATGGTCCAGGCTGCCTTTGCAAGGTATGAGAGGCCCTTGCTACTCTCCATACAGATCAGCAAAGTGGGTAGCTCTTCACTGTGGTTGAAGGTGGAGTGTGCGTGAGGAACTCTGTGTAGAGTAAGAAGTAAGCCTCACTGCTGTGTGGGAAGGCCTAAATTAGGAAATATCGTTACAGTAATCTCCAGGATGCCTGACAAAATCATGTAGGAGCAGATTATTTGTTTTTTCTATTGTACAGTCACAAAATCCATCTGTAACAAGTAGGTCTGCAATCTGATTTGATAAAAGTGATTGGTGACATTAATGCCAAATACCTGAGTCACTATTATGTTTTTTTCCTGTGCCCTTCATTTTTATCATATCATCTCTCACATTAAAGACTGCACTAATGAGTCATGTTTATTTATCTTTGTTTATTTATCTTTTAATTGTTCATCTTTTATTGTGAAAAGAATTGGCAGACTTGTTATAAACAGTCTCCCCTTACAATTTTTCTTACCATCTTAAGAGCTATTTTAGTCATACTTATCCGAAGTTGTGCTTTATTCCTTTCTGGGGTTTTCTTTCCTCAGCGAGGCTGTGCAGGAAGCTCTTAGCCAGCAAGATCTCATTGCTCTGGCTGTCCTTCCTCATGGGCATACCCAGGAAAACTGCATTATCTGTAGCAGTGCTACTGGATAAAAGGAAATCTTTTCCATTTTTTTTTAAAAAATCTTATTTTCTTAATTTCTCTCTTTATTAAATTCTGTATGGCCTGAAAGACCATGAGCAAGCCAAGCATTGCAGATTCATGTCCCTGTTGTTCAGGCTGGGCTCCCTCGTGCTGTTGGCCGGAGGTGCGTTGGAGAAGGGGCTGTTTCGCTTTTCACTCTGCACCAGGCTCCATTGCTCCCTGGCCCTTGTTTCTCCGTTCAGGGAACGCCTGCTACCGTTAACTCGCCCCTGGTGCTTGTGTGTGTGTGTCTGATACAACTGCAGGTTATGTGGTCATGTACTTGTTTGTCCACAAGGTCCTTGCCTCGTCCTGTGTGTGGGAGAGCCGGGGCCCGGGGATTCACTGCGCCCCTGGATCTTATTTCCTGCCCATGTTGCAGTAAATGAGGCAGGGGCTTGTAGGAAGTGAGGGATCATCTTGTGACTAAGGCGGTTCACTGATGGTCCAGAGAGCTGGAGCCCTGCCCTTCTGATACTAGATAAGTAACTCAGACAAGATTTTTCTTTGTAGGCCTAACCACTTAATTCCAGAGTAGTATCGTCAATGTAGTTCGGTGCATCCTTTCCAAGCGAGTACAGTAACTGCTGGTAGGTGTGTTTTCTGTTCTGTAGCTTCTAGGCTTCCTCTTCGTTGTAATGAGGGATGTTTCCGTACTGGCTTTGCTTCTCGATCCACTTTGGACTGCAACACGTCTGCAATCCCTGATGCTACTAGGCTTGTTGTTCAAGGCTCTAGAACATGCTATTAAGTAGGACACAAGGTGAAATAATGCAGCAAACCAATTACACGATACATAGATAAACTTAATATTGCTTCCCTGTTGTCTGCCTGTTTACACCGCTGCTCAACTGAGCTGTTAAGATTTAAATGTAAAAAGTCTTTGTAATTATTATGGGACTATAAGTCATGGTATATTTGTATGGTAGAGGTTTTGCTTCAAGTCTGAAAAGCTGCTTTCTTTCTCTAGCAAAGCTCCTGCCCCCAGGCAGTGAGCTGCCTTAAATGAAAACTACGAACTGAAAGTATGGTAAAGTCTTTCTTATGCAGACTCCCCTGGACCTTTAAAAAATAAACCCTTGCAATTTCTAGCCTCAGGATATTGAGTCTGACAGGTTCAAAGAAGAGACACAGGGTATCGAAATGATTGAAGCTGCATGGAATTTTTATGGGCCACACTACACAGGATCTCTTGGGGGTTTTTGGAAGTGACTTAAATCATCCTCCTTCAAGGCTTATCCTGCCCTTTAAAAATTGGGAATTGACAGGAAGGATTTCCTTGAGGCCAGGACTTGTATGGTGCTTTTCTCATTTCCCCCTGCAACTTCTGTTGGTGCCTGTGGTCTAACTGAATTGTAGATCTGATCCCAGCCTGCTGTTTCTGCATTTTCAGACATTCAGAAAAGACTAATACTTCTGTTGTTATTTTACTTTGCTAGTTGAAAATGGTTTTGAAGTGTAAGGCCCCTGATGGCCCCTGTCTTAAGCAGAAATCTTCAAAAAATTGTGTGTTTTTTTTTTTTTTCTTTTTTATTAAGCTGCTGCTGCTTTCTTGGCTGCACTCAGATGCAACTTTGGCAATCTACTATTTGAGAAAAAGCTTTCCATGTGCAGATATTATTAGAAGCTGCATTAAATTGCCTTAACAGACTGGCTACTTAGGGTTGCAGCTCTGGTGCAAGTTGCTGACTGTCCTGCTAGTGCCCCCCTCTACTGGTTTTGCAATTCCACAGTTCAAGCCTCTTGAAGTACATGCAGGACACGCTCGTACTGTGGCCTGTGCAGAGGGAAGAGGCAAAGAGGATCTTTGTTTCTTCTGTCCTGGCCACGTGTGCACCTTAATGGAGAACCAGAGTCTGGAATCCAAGAATTTGTCACTACAGTAAAGACTATTAACTAACCAGTGATTTTGATTATTCCAGTATAATAAGGTATGGAATTGTATATACTTGAAAGTAAATAACTGACTACAATTGCTTTACTGTTTTATCGTAGAGCCATTATAGAAGCACCTGGATGAGTGGAATTCAGGATAATTTGTTCTTGCTCTTACACTAAGGTGAAGGCAATAAGCACAGGAAACTTCTTTGCTTCAGGCAAGTAGAAATCTATACCTCCATATATTGAATTAACTATTAAAAAAAAAAAAAAACTTTTGGGAACCTTTTTAAAATGGGACGGCTATTTTTTTTTTATTACGGATTGTATTTTGAAAGGAACATAAGAATTTTAATTACCGTTCCTGTTCATTATTTAGTGGTTAAAGGATCTACCTTTCTAAATTTTGCTTTGGAGGACTGTGAAGCCTCATCAGTGTGGAGCTCAGCTACGCATTTGACAGCTATCTTGAGCAGAAATAATTGAAACAAAGATGTCCTTCATAGACCCTTATCAACATATTGTGGTAAGTATGTTTGAATATTCTATGTATACTGCCTTATGTAGCTTATTCTGTAAGAAGTTATCTGCAATAAGGAGAAAGCATCAGGGTTATCATGAATTCCTTAGTATAATTTTGAGTGTGTCTAGAGGAAATTTTTGAAAAAGTTATCTGAGCAAAATTTGAAAGATGTTTGGATTATTTTTTCAGAAGCATATAATGAATTAATGAGTGTAGCTGCCAATGTCTAATTGGCATATGGCAATTAACAATGCAGAATGTAGGCTACTCAGTATATTTCAGGAGGGTAAGATTTTAAAGGAGTTGCTTGTTCAAGGCGATTCAAGAAAGTAACTCTTTTCCATTATCACCAGGATGAATAAAGGCAAGTTGGCAATTTTGGTAGCTCCTGAACATATGTATCAGTAATGTGTGGGCTTTTGTTTGTTTGTTTTTAAAAAGCAACTTTCTATAAACTCTGGATACAGGTCGGTAAGATGAGCTATGCAGTGTATTACTGCCAAAGTCTCCTTGCTCCGTCCTTGCCATTTTTTCCCAGGCGTGTTCTTGCTACATTCTTTGTATGAGCCCTACAACTCACCTGATCTCAGAGTGAGCCAATTCACTTTGTCCAACTGGCAGAAAGCTAGACTAACTTTAAAAAAAAAAAAAAAAAGGCAAAACTGAGTTTAGGCTGTAGTGTTCACTCCCAGATCTTTGCTCAGTGACTTGCCAAAGAACACATTGCAATTCCTATGCAAGCTGGAATCTTGAAATAAGTTGGGTGTGTTCATATCAACTGTTTTTCATAACCGACATCTGTCACAGCAGGAACGCAATTCATACCCAGATACACACCAGCCATTTGGTGTAATGGTGAACTTTTGCGATGCTAAAAATACTGTGTCCGCTTCCTTGAAACAATCTCTTATCAATTATGTGGTTTCCACCCCACGCAGTTACATCCTTTATATTACTGTGCAGCTAACATGTAAAACTTGTGTTTTACACCATAGTTTTGTGAAATCTGTAAAGACGTATTTGAGTCAGTGGCTTTATTGGAGAGAGTTTTGAAACGATACACTGACTTGTTGCTTTCCTGGGTGGAATGCTTGTTTCCATACCAGAGTGGGCAAGAATGATGATTTTCTCTTACTTTTTTTAATATGGTATTAAAAGACTCAAAAGAATTCTGCATTTGCCAAAACACTTTCTGCTAACTATTACGTATTTTACAATCCCTTTATTTTTCTTTGCATTTTGTGAGGAAAATTGGGAATAAAAGAAGCTATTGATGAAGTTACTGCAGGTACAGGCAAAACTGACTGTTCAGAAAGTGCTTTGAGTCACTGATAAAGATTTAAAGAAAATTATTAGGTAATATGCCTTTAGTTATGTTGATATTGGGGATAAATATTCAAGATTAAAAAAGTGAGTATGCAAGAGCGTCTGTCTTTTGTATATAATATCATGTTAGCAGAATGGACTTTCTGAAAATCTGTTACTAAAAAAAAAAAAAAAAAAAAAAAAAAAAAAACAGGCAGACATTTTTGCTTTTCCAATCCATTGCCAGCTCAAATATCCTACTTAATGTCAAGGAAGTAGAAATAATAAATGCTTACTACGCAATCGATCTATACCAGAACTTCCTGGTATGTCTAAGTAGATCTTGTGATTGAGTTACACTTAATGACCATGCATTCTGGACTGTGAAAATTATACTTAATACATGCAAATATCTTGTGTTCTCAGTGAGCGCAAAACATACATAGACAAAACCTGATCATGTTACAGCCAATTTCATTGTTGAGAAGTGGGAAGGTAGTGGAGTTGACATACACATGAATGAAATGATACTTATGCCTTATGTAAAATAGAGGAAATAAGATAATTAGGGAAATTTGCTAGGAGAAAAAACAGCGGCAGAAGAGGAAGGAAAGAGGCAGGAGAAGTTAGAAGGGTTGGAGGTTTCTGGTGTGGGAGCGGGAGAGCCTGAACAGTGGCTCTCCTGAATATGCAGAAACCCTGTACCTGGGTGTAGGAGGGATGCAGTCAACGATTATAGAGAGGACGATACCCATAGAAGTCTCATACAGAAGTATCATACAGAAAAACCATGTCCAGAGGTGGCACACTGAACACTCTTCCTCCTTCTCTAACTCTATGAAGAAAGAGGAAGCAAAGTGGAAGAAAATAGTGGAGGAAAAAACTTAAACCCAGGTCACTTCTGAAGATAGGATTCAGACTTTTAAATTATGAGCTTCTGAAGCTTTTAGTGTGGGTTAGGTTTTTAAAGGCATGCAGATGTTGCCCCACTCTGGGTTGCAACACTTCAGTGATTTATATACCAACTTCCAGTTTTCAGAAGTAATTAGGGAGTTGGCAATGTACAGATTTTTATCAAGATTTAAGGTGAACATAAGTAACTTTGGAAAATACAGCTTAGTCATCTAATTTAGAAAGGGCTGGATCCATAAAAGTATTTAGAGTCGGTGCATTTCTTCAGGTATTTTCAGGTGGCACCTAAACTACATGCGAGTTAATCTCACTGAAATCTGGCAAGCAAATGTTTCTGGGAGTCCTGCTAGCTGCTAGTGGGGGTATTAAAGTTTCTTGCTATCCTTAGGAATTGGATCCTAACTGAAAAATAGCCTCTCTCTCTCTTTTTTTTTTTTTTTTTTTTTTTTTTTTTTTTTTTTTCTTTTTCTCTCCCCCTCCTCCTGGGTTGCAAATAGTCACTTCTTCATATGAACAAAGTTTATTTGTGTATAAGTGCCTCCCAGATATTTTTTTAGTTGTTGAGAACTAAATCCAGCGTTTCCCTGTCCCAGATGTGCAACCTAATTACAGCCCCATCCTCCTCTCTGTTGCTAAATGCTCTGTGCTCCCTGATTTGCGGTCTTTGTGAGGACAGGCTCTTTCCTAACAGCCGAGAATAAGGGGAGGGCTGGCATGTTTGTACTCCGGGTTGTCCCTTAATTATGAGGTTGGATGGGTGAGAAGGCAACTCCCCCAGTCTGCTGTGAAGGACGTCTAGGGCCCGGCTGCCTGGTGACACAGGCACTTCGCAGCCTGCCCGGCGTGCCAGGGCCCTGTGATTCACAAAGTTAAGGGATGCTTGGAGGAAAAAAAAAAAAAAAAAAAAAAAAAAAAAAAAAAAAAAAAAAAAAGTTGGTTTTACAAACTGAAAGCTGAAGTACAGGTGCATGAGAGTATATGCTAGGTGAGCTGCGTTAGGGGGATTGAGCTCAAGCAGAAGGCTCTCCTGAGCCCGCCTGCCCTAGCCGGAGCGGAGTCAGCTCCCTCGGGGCCATGCCCACGCCTAGGCACTGTGGGCAGCTGAACAGCCTGGGTAAGATGAACACTGGCGCTAAGGTAACAGTGTTCATGGGAGTGCTGTGGGCCTGAGACCTCTTCCTGGCTCCAGTTTTTAATACTGAACAATTTCCTCATTAGCTCTGTGCTGTGGCCCTGCCAAAGGTGTCTGTTGCCTGCCTTGTCACTTGCAGTGCAGATGCTTCTAGTGGTGTTCAGTGGGACAGACAAACTCATGGTTTCTGTAGACAAAGTAGAGAAAAAAAAAAAAATTAAAAAGAGGTCAAAGGACTCCCCTTCGTTAGGCCGTTTGCTAGACCCTACCTGGTTCCTTGCTTTGCAGGAGGTGGGATGTTCCGGAAAGTACAAAAACTGCAGCCTGTGGACGTTTTCCCAGCTTGCTTTTCACCTTTGTCCCACTGTTGTGGGGCTGCTTACACTTGTAGATATTGATGTGTACCAAAAAGGATGTGGGGACTCCCTATGTTAACTAATGATGGCCCTTGCATCTGCCAGGTGCATGTATGTGCTCCAGAACATATCCTTAGACATAATTATAACCATTTTTTATTGGAGGAAGGTAGTTATAAACACAAGCACATTGTAAAACAGCCTGTTTTTGTGTGTGGGGGGGGGGTGGGTTTTTTTTTGTAGTTTTTTTTGTTGCTTTTCTTTTCCCATACCACGTTGTCACTGACTGACTAAATGCCTTAAAGCAAGTTCTGTAGAGAGGAGGAGTGTTGTTCACTGAGATTAGAAAAAAAATAAGAGCTTGTTATGAAGAACCTGTTAAGTAGGTGTGGCTGCAGGAAAATCAAGCAACCTTAATGCAAGGTCTAACCTTGCAGTAAATCTACGGGCTGCAGTTGTGCTTTAAGATGCTCTATCCAGTATGCATTTTGCTTACGTTTTGAATTGGGGGATCTCTCTTTTCCAGTTTTTGGACAAAAAGAAGCCTCTTTTGATGCTTTCTGGTTCTGGAGCTTAATCACCTCTACCTCTCTGAATTCCAGGTGGAGCACCAGTATTCGCACATATTCACTGTGACAGTAAAGAAAGCCACCAATGTCACGAAAGGGGCGATTGGCGATATGCGTGAGTATTTCTTTCTCTGGTTTCACATCTTTCCTCTCTGTTCAAGGAGGCTGTTTCCTGAGGCAGGGGGAGATGACACAGTAAGCTGCTCATGCATTCACAGCTTGTGGGTTTCTTTGCTTGTTAAACCTAAGGCAATGCACTTATTTAATTGCTCACTCGCTTCAGCTCATAAAGCAGGTTTGCCGCTCCTTCTTTCCATCGATCCAAAAAAGCTGAATGAGTTGGACATACTTTGCCTAGAAGCCAGCAACACCTACATTCTGTCTCCGGCTTAGTCGGAAATGCTCTTCTGAGTTAGGTGAAACTGGCAATTGCTGAATCTTCAAAAGGCTGTGGTTTGGTGGGAACCATTACGAGCAAGAAACCCAATACTCTGCTGAGTCAGTGCTTGAAAAAGAAAGGAGGAGGAGGGGAGAAGAAAAAAAAAAAAAAAAAAAAAAAAAGGCATCACGTTAGATAAGCAGGTCTCATGGTGAAGCGTGAATTATACGAGACCCCACTACTACCCCTTTCTGTGAAACTTTGGAGTCTCCAGACTTAGCTGCCGATCAGGAAACCACTGTGAAGAATGACCTGTGCAAACTTTTATTTGCTCTTAGGAGGGAAAGAGGGAGCAAATAAAACAGTTTAAGCCAACATATTTAAAAAAAAAAAAAATGCTGTTTTGATTATGCCTGTGGTGGTGTTATCAGTTCATCTCTCTATTTCCCAGGCACTCCGTGCAGAGCGTTGCCTGATACTGCAGGTTGAGGCTAGAAGGATGAGTGTGGGGCTGTGTTCCTCCCCTTCAGGGAGTTTGATATAAACATTGTTTATTTGCCAGCACGTTCCTGGAAGCTGCTTTCATGAAATGTAGCAGCTCCTCTAACGTAGCTTTGCCACAGCAGGTTACTCCTTTTTGTTTAGTATCCAGCGCTATTAAACCTGCGGGTAGGTGGGAGAGGCAGGGAGTTGGGAAGAAAGGAGTGTGGAGAAGAAGATAGAAGGCTCCATGATACTAAAGGAGCTAAGAGACAGTGCGGGGATCTCGTCTGTTAGAGTTGCTCCTCTTAGTGCAGTTCACAAACTGTTCTGTGAGCCAAAGTTATGCTTTAATTTGCTGGTCATGGAGGTTGTTGTGAAGGGAATGTTTTGATTTATCTTTTGTTTCTGTTCTTTTTTCCCATGTCCCCAGTGAATGCCTGAGATGCCAAGAATCTCCCTAGAAATTTTCAATTCATTTAAGTTTCCTTGTATATTCACTGCCCGGACTGTAAACTAGGAATCTCTCCCTTTTGGACAGGCCTTACAAGCTGAGTTGGGGCTTTATACCCCTATAGATGTTAAATGCTGCTTTCGGAAGAGATTCTTGTCCCCTAGTTCAGGACATGGGTGGGCTCCCTATTAACACTCACGTGCATGCACAATGCATTACAGCTGCTTTACTTGTTTTACAGGTTTGCCTTTTTTTTCCCATGACTGGTAACTGTGATGGATCTGACCAGATCCAAGTTCAGTCAATCATGGAAATGCCTATATATGTGTTATGTGCTGCATGTTTGATGCTCCTGAGGTCTACCTCTGCTCAATGAGCTGTAAATGAGGTCTTCTAACTCTGCTCATGGCTGGGCATGGAGGTCCTGACGGCTGGTCCCTGACAGAAAGCATGTCATGGTTGTCACACATTGCTGTCTCCTCAAGCTTTGGTCAGGGAACTATACTGTATTTCAAGCATGTTTTTTCCCACACTTGAGTTTGTTATTAGTGAAGAGCAAAAATGGTTGTGTCACCCCTAAAATCAGGTGATAGCTGCATGCCACCTTGTAACATCCATAGGCTGTATTTTCTTGTGTGAACAGGTCATGCACAACACTGCTGATTCAGGAGATACTTGTACTTTCCTGGCAGATCTGGATGCCTGAAACAACAGGGAAAGCAGGAGCTAGAATAGCTTCCAGCCCTCTCTCTCTTTTGCTTGGCTGAGATTTCCTATTGTCTCTGTAAGCTCTGAAATCTTGTAGAGTGATCTGAGACCAGCAAACAAATGACCTATGCTGTTAAAATGTTCTGAGAGCCTCTTCTCAAAGGCAGACTGCTGCTTTTTCAGAAGTTCATTCAAGTCCTCTATTTCAGATGCTGGCTCATTCCCTATTGCTTTTATGGAAGAGGAGATCCTTTACTGTTTTCCTTGCTTTAAATTCATTGCCTTCCTTTCGAGGTGTCTTTCCCACTCTAGATTTTGCTGTCCTAACAACATCTAGTTAGCACAGTTCTGTCTTTACAAAATATAACAAGCAAATACAGAATCCACATCTGCAGTGTGCTGAAAGACAGAGCTTGCAAGCTTTGGTTCTTTTTCAACCGAATCTCTTCCAGATTTTTAAGGGGCTTGGTTGGAAATTGGACCAAACGAAACACTGGAAAATGCATCCTATGTTTTTTAAAGACCTATTTAAAGATTTTTTTTTTTCTGTCTTTCTTTAAGCATAGTGGTTTTCAAAGCAATATGTAGCTTCTGCAAAGGAAGCTAATTGTATTACTGTTCTTAGGGATCCATAATCTTCCCCAATCATGTTTTGCATTTATGTTCAGCTTTTATTTGCTTTATCTGCTTTCCATGTTACAGTCATCTACAGGTTAATGCTGGGGCATTGTAGGAAAAGATCGCCTTTTTAAATTATGAAAGAAGTTTAAAGATTGGATAGCTCATGGCACTAGATGTCCAATTTGTATCCCAATTTCTATCCATCCATTTGGAATTAAGGATCTATTTCCACTGTGGTTATACTGCTTAGATAAACAAGTTAAAGTATTGGGAGCAATCCAGCCAAAAGCTTAATTCTGCTTCAGAACTTGCCAGCATAAGGATGGAAAGCAGCTGCTGATGGTTTTAGCCCATGCGGCTGCAGCAGCAATAATTTCCCTGGAGGCTAAAGAGATATTCCTGCACCTTGGCAGCGTGGCTGACACGTTCCCTGCCTCTCCCAAAGCAGAGGAGGAGCCGGGGTGCTCCAGCATGTGCCTTGTCCTGCCTGCAGCACAAGACCAGGCCCGGCTGCCAGGTGCAGCTCAGCAGCATTCGGGGAGAGAGAGCGAGTAACTCCCAGTGTAGCGTCACGGTGCCCTTCTCTCTCCACAGGCTTCTGCCTTGACCTTGTCTTCCCTTCCAGACAGAGCTCTGGTTGTCCAGGCTCGCTCAATAAAGCCATAGTAGTTCAGTGCAGTTGGGACATAGATACCCAGAGCTTTAAGCATGAGCGAGCTGAAAGGGGAGGAAATGGAGCTTGCCTGCTTCTAAGGGAGTACAGACACAGCAGCTTGTGCTAACACAGTCCATTCAGGGCTCATCCAGACCGATAAATCTCCCATCCCCAGTTAGCTGCAATATACATGATTTAACTCATTCATGTGTTCCACAGTGAAGCCAGGTAGAAAAATGTTGCTTTTTCCACGTGCAAAAATCTTTTTGATGTAAACAAATTCTGCCTCTGAACACTTGACATCCCATTATGGAGCCGTAATTCATAGATTTCTGATTGGTGAGTGCATTCTGCAAGGGAGAAAAACATTTGTTGTTCTTCATCCTCCTTGGCACAAAAAGGAACAGCTTTGCAAAGGCTGCCACTACAAACAGTGCTCTGCCCAAGTGTCCTGCAAGGCATGCTCAGTATGGGACAGCTCAAATATGGGAAGTGGCTGCTTGTGCTGTGCTGGATCGTGGTGTGCCGATGTGGCCTGGCTGGCTCCCGCGCGCACTGCCTCCTGCTTCACAGAGCTCTGGAGGCTGCTGAGCACACACTGCCCTCACGGAGCACTTCCCCATCCGCGCTGGGCGCTCTGGCCAGAATGCCTGCACTGACGGCCCCAGCAGCAAGGTTAGTGTGGCAGCAATTCAGAGATGTCTCTGCAGGTTTCCCGTAGCCGCTCTCAGGAGTGTGGCTGACCGTCTCCCAAAGGCGTGAGCTTTATGTGAGCAGCCCGGGCCTGTGCTCAGCTACCGTCCTTCCCAGTTAGGGTAGCTCCAGGTTTTTGAAACATGTTCCTGACGGTCTGGATTAAAAAGTCAAAGCAAGAGTCTGTTCACGCTAAGGCCTTGAGGCTGTGCTTCAGCAATAGAATAAATCCAGCTTTAGGGCTCCTGATAGGGGATCAAAACCCTCAGAGCCTCCTGATAGCAGATGCAGCACCAGTATAAACTTGTTCTGCAGATTCAGAGTTGTTTAGGACATCTTGGTAGGTTAAATTTGTATTGGTAGACTTGATGCCAGGCTAGAAATAATTTATACTCCATCAGCCAACATAAATCGTGAATAAAATCCATATTGCAGGTTTTGTATAACTTAACAGGAATGTGGTGATATGGCTAAATGGATTTGAGATGAAATTATCACTGTGCAGATCTGGGATTATCATGGAGGCGCATTCGCAGCTCAGCGGGGCAGCCATGCCATCACTCTCTTCCTCTCCTGCTGGTATCTTTGCTGAGGGACTGAAGGATTTCACAAGTTTAGTGCTGAAAGCTCCAAGAAGTCAGCACTTTAATTAAAAAACAAAAACCACCCCAAACACTTGGGTTCTGATATTACTAGAAAACCAGATTTTTCTCTGACCTATTGCAAGCTAGTGTTTTAGTAAATCTTCACTGCTGTTTCTCTGCAGAGGAAGCAAGTTTGACAGATATTCTGGAAAAGGGTATTGCTTTCCATCTTGAGACTCTTAAAAATTTGTCTTGAACCTACTAAAGGACTTCATCTGACCTTTTTTTGGGGGGGCTGGATCAGCATAACTCTTAACAGCATCCCAGCTGCCAGTGAACCATCTGGGCAGGGTTGTGTTCAGCTCCTTCCTTCCTTCCCGTAGGTAATGCTGGGGGTGGAAAGCTCTGTAGTGCACCAGCAACCTGGGGACTGCGTTGCTCACTTACAGGATCCCTCATGGCAAAGCCCCTGTTGTAGTCACCTTCCACCCATGAACTCCAGCACCGCATCCTTCCCTCTGCAAAATCCTCTTGGAATGAGGGCTGAAAGCCACCACTCTGCCTGTGAATTCTGCTTTGTAAGTGCAGATGCAGGTTGCCACAGCTGACTAGAACATAGCAGAGTGATGCTCTGTCATCTTAGAAAATACCCTTAGAAATTGATGTGGGAAAGCAACGGAAAGGAGGTGTCTTAGTTCATTTCTAGTTTCCTAACTCTCAAACTCTGCCATTTGTGTTGAAAGAAGGATGAGAGGTATTGAAGATTTGCTCGAGCCCCTGTGACAGTCAAATTGGGCTGTGATACCAGAAGCAGGAAAACACTCTCTCTCCGTGGTGGGAAGTAGGCAGAGCTGTTCACTGGGGACTAATTCTTAATATTCAAGTGTTATGAATGCTCATGTGAAAAATATATTTTTTTATGATATTAAATTATTTGGTAACAAAGTGGATTTTGGAACAATTCAGGAACTTTGAGCTTCCTTCTGTTTTTGATCATCAAATTAAATACATTGTAGTGTGAGGCAGAGATTGCTTTAACCTTATCCTTTTAGATACAAATGGGTTTTCCGTAGTTTCTACATGTCTATTACACTGTTGCAATAACTGAAAATAGAATGACTGAAGTACACATAGTTAATTATGTTAATACAAAGACCTGATTACAGTTCATCCCACCAAATGGGTAACCCAAGATGAAAGTGCTTTTACTCATTGCAGGAAACTTGTCAGCTTTCTTTGACAGATTGCTTTAAGCATTATTCATTTTGAATGTGAAGCTGATTGATCCTAACTACTGTCCATTGTGGGCTGAACTTTGTGATTCATACTGTAATTCATCATGTAACTTACAGATAGATTTCTATAGGAATTAGGTACCAGGAGATGAAACAAATGAGAAGACACATTGAATCCTTACTGCCTACTTGCCAGCCATTTGCTAAGTCCACATCTTTAAGGATAACAGCTTAGATGTTGACTCTCTTTTTTTTTTTTTTTTTGCGGGGGGAGAATGGACTAAAAAGGTACTCTGTAAATTAGCTAGCAAAATCATATAGCAATAAATACGTCATGCAGAAGGATATCCTAAAACTGTTTTATCTGTATATGGCAACTGTAATGTTCTGAAATACGTTGGGTCAATAACTGTGTTGCTTGCCAGGTTGCTGGTAGCTAGTTTTTGAGGGCTGTCCTCAATCAATAGCAAGGAGTAAGACTGGTTAGTGAATAGAGCTTATAAGCAGTATTTTAAATCAGCATGTTTAAATCAGCATATCTTCTGTATTTGCCTTTTCATGTGGAGAATTAATTTTTGAAATAATAGGCTTGCATTTTCTTAATTAAAAATAGTGTAAAATAAACTTTCAGACATGAAAGGGCGGATGATTAACTCTGCCTGAGGTTAGCAAAGATAATGAAGGCAGGGAGGGGTGGGGAGGCTTGGCAGTGCTGAGCTTCTAAAATATTTTTCTTATTTGGTGTAGGGACTGGCTTGAAGTGCAGTTGTGTCATGCCCTGGGTTTGTTTTCTGTTTGAAAAGAAAAGATGTTTTTTGCCTGTGTTGGGACTGTGAGTGCACTTAGGAAGCTGTATGCTGCTTGTGTGTAGAGGAAAATGAGCACAGTGTTTGCACTTGTCAGTCTTGTAACTCATGGTCAGAGCTGATCACAAAAAAACAAATTTAAAAAAAAACAATTGGAGAGAAAAGCAGTGAGGTTTTGCCCAGGATGCTGCTTCGTAACAGTGTTTTCGTTAAAAATCAAGCTTTTGTGGGCAATTTTAGGGTCTTGGTGCTGCAAATCTGCAGCTGGTAATTGCCAAAGCACTATTCAATGTCCCGGTTTTCCAGGTGAGTTCCTGGCACACTGTCAATTTCAGTAGATGTTTTGCAGTTCGGTTTTAAGGGGCATGGATTTCCTTCCTACCATCACAATTATGCAAAAGAACCCAAGGGAGCTAAAGCGTGCAGTAAAAGCTGATAGTTAATTACATCAGTGACTGAAATAATGGTGCAAAAAACACCTGAGGATGGATCTCCCTTGTTCCCCTGTCTTTAGGTAAGAGACAAGGTAAGATTAAATGCTCAGGAGCTAGTGAAGGTTGGTGTCTAAAAGCTTTCCACCCTGGTCTCCAGCTTTAAATAGCTGTTTGTTAGTTATGCAGGTATGGCTGTGACTATCAAGCCCTGACAATTAGATAAGACACATTCACACACAGAGTACTGTTTAAAACTCCCTAAAAGGTTCTTTGCAATATCGTGACAGTCAAAGAAAATTCTGATGTAATTCTCACACTCCTGAATAATTCAACCGATAATTCCACTTAGATATATTTGGTCTCTGTTAGTATAGTTTTAATTAGTCTTATGCACATTCTTTACTCAAATATGACAAGTAAATAAAATCTCGGTCTGTGGTGACTTCCACAGAGCTCCAAAGATTGCAAAGGCTTTGGTTTTGAACAGCTCTCCTTGAGCTGTGTTTTGGAGTATGTAAGTGGTCTGGCTTGGTTCCTCTGTGATTGCCAAACAAGCAGAGGTGAAAGAGGATGCTGAAGTATCTACTGAGTTGTTTGCTTTCCTCTCTAACTGAAGACTGTTTTCATGCTCAACTTGCTGCCAAATTAATTAAAAGATGGAAAGAGAAGGAGGGATAACAGCTTTTCAAAATAATTACCACTAGGTAATTTCTATGTAATTATTATTTCCAATAAACTTGAATCATTCTCAGTACCACTCTGTGTAAGACTTTTTTATCCCTTCTTTAAAGTCAAAAGCATAACTTGTGTTTCTTTTGGGGGACTGTTGATGTCATTATATCATTTATGTCATTAATATCCCCATAATTTTTTTCATTAAATTTACATATCTATATATTTTTGTCATAGCCCATGAGATAATCTGTGGTTTTGCTTAATTGTTTCGATTATTACATCCCCAACCTGAGTACCATCTAACTTGTGCATCTGTTTTGCTCTGTACAGTTGACACTCCAGATCCCTACGTGGAGCTCTTCATCCCCTCAGCCCCTGACTGCAGGAAGAGAACTAAACATTTCAATAACAATGTGAATCCCGTGTGGAATGAAACCTTTGAGTTCATTTTGGACCCCAACCAAGAAAACGTCCTGGAGGTAAATGACCTGCGCAGGGTGTAGCTGTGAAATGGAAGCTTGAACAATGTCTGGAAGGTTGGCGTAACGGAATCTGGTACACGTACAGTATCTGTTGCCTCAAGATGTCAAAGATTGGTTTTTTAAAACCTTAAAGGCTCCATTTTACCTTTAGGCATGGTGCTCAGCAAGAGCCTAAGTGTACAGGCTGTGTTACTCGAGGAGTAGCCTGGAGAGCCTTTGTAAGACAGGCTGCTGAATCGCCCCTCCTGCTGCTCCCACGGCGCATACCTTAGTGTCCTTCATAGCAGCGCTGAATTAGGGTTTCCCTGCTTCCTTGGCTGATTCCAGTGTGTAGCTGGGGGTCAAGTCCAGTCAGTGCCCTGCACCTCCCTGAGGGGACAGAAACCAGAAGCCTGGTTCTTTCTCCCTGTGTCTGAAGCCAAGGTCCGAGTGGCCTGCTTAGAGATGTTTTGAGAACCTTTACGCCGTGTGCAGGTTTGTTGCCTGAGCCACCATCTCACTGAGTTCATTAAGCCTTTTCGGGCTGGATACAAAAGGTGAATGTTGCTGTTTTGCATGTGGACATAGAAAGTATCTTAATTTTATCAGTGGTGCTTTGTTAGGTCGTCTTAGGGGGATGTTGCTAAAACATAGGAGTGTCCTTACTCTAGGCTTGTTTAGCTTTGCAGACAGGCAGTTACCTGGAATATCTTCCACTGGTTGGTCAGGGGCAGTAATCACCTGAGTCTGCTCTCACCAAATGTTTTCATCATGGATGTGCAAACTGGCACTATGAAGCCTGAGAAAAGTTTGAAGTCTCTCACTTCAGTTATTTTTTTCCTAAGAACAAGCCAAGTGGCTAGATATCGGGAATCAGAGGAATGAAGCAATTCTGTTTCTTTATG
Organism: Nothocercus julius; assembly: GCA_013398735.1. Taxonomy (NCBI): domain Eukaryota; kingdom Metazoa; phylum Chordata; class Aves; order Tinamiformes; family Tinamidae; genus Nothocercus; species Nothocercus julius. The sequence goes on from VZSV01000054.1 coordinate 3,329,967, forward strand.
AGAAACATTCGTAGAAATGGAGAGGAAGAAGAAAAGAACTTGAGTTTATCAACCTGCCTCTGTTGGGAAATAAATATAATAATATGGGAAATAAAAATGTTATTTTTCTACCTGATGAAACTGTGTAATCCTTTTTTGAGCCTTTGATTGCAGATGAGCAAATAGTAGAAAACAATATGATGCCTGAACAATTTTTAATAGCCTCAGGTGTCATGATCAGATAATAAAGCTTCTGAGTTTAGTTTAAACTTCTATTATAATTTCATCTAAAATAACTATATTTGTAATTAAATGAATGTCTTTAATTTTTTAATCTCCATAGATTCTGCCATAAATCCTGTGTCTCCTTGTAGGAGCTCTTGCACTTTCTAGTTTCATCCTTTGTGAAGGAAATAAAAAGTCTGGGATGGTATTTTTTTGTTTTTATGCTTGCATCGTACATGCAAGCAAACTGCCTCAGCAGAAAGGAGTTAGGAGAAATGTGTAATAGCACTTATCCTACCAATTATGTTCTGGAGGAGCAAACAAATGCAAATGGTATGAGAAAGGAGAAGGTAAAATATGTAGCTGCATTTGAGTTATACTTGTAGCTTTTGTCAAATTCAGCATCTTTCTCTTGGTTTTAACCAACAAACTAGTGAGGTGTAATAGAATCAGCATCTCCATCTTGATTAAGACTTGGATTAAGTCTTGAAATTTCTTTAGTCTTTTTTTCTCATTACCTTTTAAAATGCATTAATGAGGTGAGATAAGGTACAAGTTCTGAAATGGGATTGCAACAAGTTTCTTAATAGGTTTTGTGCCCTCCAGGACACTGGATTTTGGGAGATAAGGGAACGATACCAAAAGATTGTGTCAGATTCTTATAGTTACACTTAGGCAGCTTTCCTGGTAATGTATCAATGTGAGTGTAAAACTCAACTCAGTAATTTTAAGAGGATAAATTACTAAGTCATGAACAGCATCGCCTCGTGGCTCCTCTGCTGCCTTCTTGAGCATCACGTCGTGCCTGTCACACTCGCGGTCCGTGTGGAGAGGCTGGGACGTAGGGAGCCGTTCCTTCCTTACTGTGAGAAGCTCTCAGATATTTTTGACCAGGGTGTGGCCTGAATTATTCACTTCGTTCTACGGTAACAACGTGACTAACTCCCATTCCGCCATGGTGAGAACCCCAGGTACCAAAACCTCTCTTCCACATGGGCTAGCATTTTATGAGGTGATTCTTGTTTTTTTAAAGCATGACTTTATAGACTAACTAGAGAGCATAGGATTTTATGAGGTGGCCCTTCATTGATTTCTAGCATACTATTTTCCATATGGCTACCACATACTGCTGGATTTCTGTCTCCGTTTCCTGTAACGGAACAGAATAGGAATCATTGTAAGTAGAGTCTGGAAACATTTCCTTGTTTTTGTTATTTTAATCAAAATCTTTAACTCTATCCCAAACACAGCTTTCACTTTGAAGAAATCCCCTGAAGAATTTTTTGCTCTTGCATTGGTTTTGTAAGACAGCAGTTTTCTATGAGAAAGCTAACAAGAAAAATGCAGATGCCTTTTAAATAATGAGTTCTATCGTAACATGCAGTTTGTCTTTCAAAAGATTGCTCGTGGCACAGGATGAGGAAGATTCTTTATAAATGAGGAGAGATTGAACCCAGATACAGCAACCAGTCATTCAAATGACTGTGTCTTTATTCCATTTGTTTCATGTAAAAGATATGGTCCAAGCCACAGACACATGATACTTTAGAAGATACAGTTCCACAAAGTGGAAAAAAAGTCATAAGCCAAATCTGTTTGGAGAACTTAATAGGAACCATGTAAATGGTAATTTGAAATTCTTTTTCACCATCTTGGGAACTTGGAAAGCTCGTTCTGAGAAAACGATTGCTAGATTTAGACCCACATGGATGTGTGGAAGCATCTAATGGTGTTATTTAATATCCACGTAAGGATTTGGATGGTGTTACATCTAGAAAAGGTATATGCTCTGGCATGAAGGATATGAGAAGAGGCTTGATCTGGTTGAATACAAAGGAAAGCTTTGTATAATATGGAATGCTGGAAGTTTTGCCAAATGATTACAGTGAAATTCTTGGTCTTTAGATATAGGGCTAGGGTGTGCAGATCCTGTTTCAATCTTTGCTGAGAAGTGACAGTCACGTTTAAAACTTCTATTAGTTTCTCCATGGATAGATCTTTATTAACTGCAAGTTTAAAGATAAAATAGACCTGTTAAGAAAGGTGATGAGATTTCAGTGATGGAAATGTGCTCAGATGAAAAATGCTTTGTCAGTGGCACTGTCATATTTGTGCCATGAAGTGCCTTGGAAATGCCACATACACTGTGCATGAGCTTTTCCTTTAAAAAAAAAAAAAAAAAAAAAAAAAAAAACTGCTGCTGACTGATACTGGGCATTGACTGAGTTTGTTGGTATGAGTCTTTTCCATTACCCCCCTTTTTTATTTTAATTTCAACTACAGGCCATATGGAGTTAAAAATGTCATTGTTAAAGTAGAATTGAATGCCTGTGTATCTTTTACAGGTCACTTTGATGGATGCTAACTATGTTATGGATGAGACTCTTGGCACATCCGCATTCCCTATATCTTCCCTGAAACTCGGAGAGAAGAAGGAGGTCCAGTTAACTTTCAACAATGTAAGTTGCAATAGCAGGTAGCTTCACCTTTCCTGCTGCAGCATTGGACATGATAGAAAGCTCTTAAAGCAACACCTGGACTTTGGCTAGATCAGTGCAGACCATGTTTCAGTCCTTTATCAGCTGTCTGAATTCTAGCTTTGCCATATTCTGATTAAATAAAAACATCTTCACAAAGCACCTAAAAGTGGCTGCTTGTAAAAGGTCAGGAATTTCAGCAAGCCCGAGGTATCTCAGAGTGTTTACCCAGGCCTTCTGTTGAAGGATTAGAAGAAGGTTTGACCTGCTGTTAATATCCGTTGCCAGATAAAGGGAAATCCAAGACCATTTCTGGTTCCACCAGTCTTGCCCAGAACTATGTATGGAGGTGTTTTCTCAGTGTTAAACTAGAGTTTAATTTCAGAGATGGATTAGAATACATCATTAAGTGGGTAACGGTGGCAACCTTTTCATCAGGAAATTGCTCCGTTTTGGGGGGCTTGGGGTAGCCCAAGTGAGGAGTGCTCTCTGCGTGTCCTACTCTGGCACTCAGTGCTTGTCTTAGCCCTCACTCCTGGCCCCGGTTACACACACAGCGCTGGCCCTAGTGGAACTATATTTGTCGTCTTAAAATCCTCCTGAGAAGCAGAGGGTGAAGGAGAACAGTGCTACTGAACACTTCATCATCTGTCCCTGACAGCCCTCTTTGAAGCTCGAGGTTTAAACTCTTGTGCTGTAACATGTTTCTGCTCCGCTCGCTTCCATTTTTCTTAATGGTCTGTGTGAGTGTGAGAGGTTATGCAGATGGTACTGTGCAGCATGTTGCATCTCCCAGCAAGCCACCAGGAAAGCTTTTACTCTTACACATCACACTTCCAACAAGTGGCTTCTTGTAACACAGCTCTAGTTAACATGTAATATGTACTGCAGCAGTGTGGCTGCTCTAAAATAAAGGCAGATGCCCTTTGGATTATTTTCTTTAAGCCTGTGTACAAAGCAAATGGAGTCAGTTTAGGAGGGTTTGTTTGCTTGTACATAACTCCTGGAAACAGCTGGTAAATCTGTGTGTAATTGGACTTTTTCTGAATATGTTAAAATCATGTAATTTGTTATTGTACCAGTCTGAGGCCGTTTTGAACATAACTCATTAGTTATAATTACATGCATTACCTCTGGTCATCTTTCTGTATAGTGTATGCATTTGTTGTTTGGTCTGTGGTTTATTATATGGTCTTGTCTTGTGTGGTGACTCTTCCTCTATTGCTTTCAATGTGACCTAATCATAAAAGCAATTAACTGGTTATGGCCAATTTATTGGAAATCAGAGAGTTTTGTGTGCAAAGTTTAAGGTGTGAGAGGTGAGACAATAAGAAAGAGCTGATGAGCTTTTGACAATGAATAAAGAAGAAATCATGGTTTACAAAATTTATGTTAATAATATAAGGCCTTGAAGTATATATTATAAGTATGTATTAACTTCTCATCATCAGGACACAGCAAAGACTTGTGGAGTACGTAGAGAAAAATCTTAGGGAAGAAAAACAAATACACTCTGAAGTTTATAAGTGAGTAGGGAACATCAAGTCAGTCTGAGCCAATTTGTATACATATATGACAATTTATATTCCTGTGATTTCCATTGCAGTCTGCATAAAAGTATAGCAAATTGCCTGGTCTTTTCCTATTGGAACACTTAATTTAAAGAGTGCATACATTTTTTTTCAACCACTATATTACTGCACATTTTCAGAAATGCTTTCTAAATTAGTAATATAAGGTGCTGGCATAAAGTAATTACTGCTCTGGCTTTGAACCGAATGACTCTTCAGTCTCTTCAATGCTTCCTTTGTTATTTTCTGCCACCACCTTTTTAAGAAATGCCTCATTTGCACTTCCCATGGTGGAGTGCAGCGGTTTAGTGCCCGACTCTGCCCAGCCCGTCGGCAGTTTGCGGGATGCAGGGGCCAAACGGAGCACGACGCTTGCAGCGCCGTAACTGGACTTTGCAAGGGGCAGGCACATGTGTCACCGGCTGCGCGAGCCCCTCTCCAGCTCTTCTTATGTCCTTAAATATTCTGTAGGAGACCAGCCCGTATCTTATGAGCCAAGTGGTTTTATGTGGCAAATAAAAGTGTCCGAAATCCCCATCCCCTGCCCTGTGAGTAGCACAGTCTGAAAGTCACGGTCAGTTAAAGAAAGCCAAGATAAGAGGATCTGTCTAACGAAAGTCAGTACCCAGTGTCACTAAACACCTTGCAGTGGTATTCAGTGCTAGTGATGTGTTTGAAGCACTTATGTACGTTTCAATAAAGGTTGCTTAGAAACCAAACTCATTTGCATAGTTCAGGCATTGCTTCCTCTTTTAAAACTTTTTTGCAACAGTAGTTATTTACATTCCAGGTGTGAATTTGCTCTTTTTTCCTCTGCAAATGATATAATCACATTCAAATATTCCTTGTTTAGGTCACACAATTGACTTTGGAGTTGTCTCTTGAAGTCTGGTAAGTATATCATGTAAAAAGCGTGTTATCAACAAGGGTAATGTTTGCCATATTCTATTCATTATATTTTCCTTAAAATAATGTCAAGTGTGAAAGTTGATTGCTTTAACATTGAAATACCAAATACTGAAAAATCAGGAGATTAACATTAAAAGCATTTTTTTTTTCCCCACAAAGTAATTGCATCGTAGCTGTAAACACCAGCACTTATATGACTAGTTTTCTGCTTTCCAAATGTTTGCAGGATCAAGGCAAGAAGCAGAATATGTGAGTTTCACATGCTGTCCTATGTTAAGTGTTTCCATTCCCAAGGCTCTTCCCTTCATAAACTCATGGACTTGAGCCTCAGCTATGATCCTTCTCATTTTACCTTCTGTGGTATCTTTGCATCTCATGTTAACTTTCAGGATATATGGATGCTCCTTACAAAGTCATCCCTAAAATGTATTTTATGTATAAAATGTTTTACTCACCATGCAGTTTTGAAGTCAAATGTGTAGATAGGTTTCAATAGGGCAGGGATTTCACCATGTAAAGTTAAGCAGGTGCCTGCCATGTTTTCTCTGGATGTCTTTCTGTTTCTCAGACTAGCTAGGGCAAAGACCAAAAATTGCCTTGAGGCATCATCAAAAACTGAGAAAATGAAGAATGAGTTGCCTTGCAAAAAAGCCATTAAATGAGTCCTTTGTAACTATAAATAGCAGCACTAAAGGCTAAATGTAAACGGAGAGCTCTTTAGTCTTTAGTAATGCTTTTGGAGACCAGTAAGCATTTCTCAGGGATAATTTCTGCTCATTATTTTCTGCTAGTGGAGATGCATATGTGGGTGGTCCTTGAGACCACCCTGACACTTCCAGGTCTTGGAGCTTGTGAGCGTGTTTCCCCTGCCTGGCATTAAACAAGCTTAAGGTGCCTGCTCGTAGACAGCAGGCATTGGACCTAAAGGAAGCAGCCACGTTAAACTCAGGGATGCTCTGCCATCCACGTGGATTTTGGAAGCTACCTGGATCTCTAGATTGCCTTTGAGTAGCCAAGATACTTAGAGTGCATCTTCACAGATATGTATGTTTTGGTGTGATGGATATCAGGAAGCTTAGTGCACTTCTCCCTGCTGCCCTCTGCTATGAGCAGTGCTCGGATGAGCCATTTGTGCAAGTTTGGGCACGGGAGAGATCTCATTGAATTAAGTGGTGCTCATTCATGGAGTTAGTTAGGCGTGAGGTTACTTCTTGGCTGGATATCCTGAGGCTTTTTATGAACACTTTTTGCTGAAGTTCAGAAGAGCATATGTTAGTCTTCTACTGCTCCATAGAATCACTTGATGCAATTGTATCCCATGCATAATCATAATATAACTTCATTTCATCTTACGGAAGGTAGTAAGTTCCATTCATATCCCTAGGTGGTTTGTATTTATTTTAGTTCTGTTTTGGGTCATGCTATTAATTAAAGCCTGTCTGTTTTGAAAAATAGCTCTTCGACCGATCTTCGATTCAGCATGGCTCTGTGTGATGAGGAGAAGAAATTTCGGCAGCAGCGCAGAGAGAATATCATGCGCAGTATGAAATCATTCCTGGGAGAAGAAAGCAGCAGGAACCTGACCACTTCCCGTGATGTAAGTTTGGAGAGCTCTGAATAATAGGAATTGCATGTCAAGATTAGTATCACTTTTGGAACCCTACATTTGTCTTATTTTCCTGTCTCGTTCTCCTTCCTGAGCTTTGACAGCTGTCTAGGAGAATCAAGCAATGAACTGTATTAATTCAGGGGGATTAAAAATGTCAATTCTTTCTGTGCATTTTATTAGAATGTAGCTGTCTCCTGAGGA
>VZSV01000054.1:3343751-3370000 GCA_013398735.1 Nothocercus julius
AAAAAAAAAAAAAACCCTCTGTAATCAGCTAGAGACATCTGGCACATTCAAGCCAAAATTCTAAATGTGTGGCCTCCTTAGTCCTGCGTTTTTCATTAATTGCAGTACTTATTTCACCTAAACCTTAGCTTTAATTTCAGTGAAACAGGTTGCAGTAGAAAATGTTATGGCTTAAGACAATGTTGAATTTTTCAAGGAAATATCCTAATTGTCACAAAATATCATTTTATCATAATCAGTACTTTCTGTATCATAACCAGTTTGACTATTGAAGCTGTGTCTGGAGTAGTGAATCCAGCCTGGGGCCAGTTAACATGAGAAGGATATTAACAAACTGGATAAATTCCATCAGAGGATGGCCAAGGTGATGAGGAGCACATGTAGGCTCAGGAGCTGGATTTGTTTAGCCTGGAGAAAAACAGGCCAAGTTTGGAATTTGATTGCTGTCCCCAGCTCCCTAATGGGTAGCTGGAAAGGAGACAGACTCTTTCTGGAGATACACAGGTAAAGGACAAGAGGTAAAGGCCATAAGTTGCAGCAGCCTTAAGTAGCTACTGCGAAGCATTTTGTACGAGAGTAATCAAGATTGTTCCATCTTCACTTGACTGGACTGGAGAAGATGTTACACTCTTGTCTGACTCGATGGCTATGTCATATGAGATAAATCCTTGACTAGACAAAACCTTGAGCCGTGTGATCTGTCTTTTAAGTAGCCTATGCATTGAGCAGGAGTTTGGGTGACAGACCTAGAGCTTCCTTCCAGTCTAAATTATCCTGTGAATTTCTGGTCACCTTGAGAGTGAGGCACAAGAAGACTTCCACTGGATTCTGTAACTACCCCTGAGCAGAGAATCTGTCTGGGATGAACTTTACCCCCTGGTCTAACTCAGGGCAAATGCATGAAGTTCCACCCATTCTGAGGAAATAATTTAGCCCCAAAGTTGGTGACTCTTTGGAACAGATGGTAAAGTCCTCTATCCTTATATATTTTTAATCATATTTCATTCCTTGCCCTCTTCAAACTGTGAATGTCAGAATTTCTCTGAACTAAATAAAATGTTCATGGGGAAGGGGGATTGATTATTGCCTGTTAAGAGAGCTGATGCACCTTTGTGAAATGAGCAGCAGCAGCAAAAGATCTCATTGGGCTGGATTAAAAGGAATTGAGTTGTGTAACATCATGTGAAAAATTTTCAGGGTATATGTAGGGGATATCTAGGTGCTGAGTGTCAGTTGACTGGGGAGGGGGGCAAATAAAGTAAGAATTCATCATTCTGCTTCTCAGCAAAGATGTTTGGGCAGGATTATCTTTCATACCTCCACTAGCTGGACAGAGTATTGAAAATGCCCTTTTCAGTCCCCTCGTTTTATCTGGAGACAAATGTTAGATAGTCAAGCTGTTCCTTGTGAACAGAGAGCTTTGGTGAGGATGCATCCCTATATGTGACCCAGTGTAAAACTATAGAATCTGTATTAAAATAGCAACATGATTTGAACTGATCCAGTCAGAAGCATACATAGAAAACATACATAGATATTTTGGTGGTGTTTTTTTTTTTTTGTTTGTTTGTTTTGTTTTTCTTCTTAAGGAAATTGGCCTTTTCTGGCTTGGTAATACCACCTATTCAGACTTTCCTTGCTTGATGGATGACTGAATTAACAGTTTGTCTCACTGTCTTTCTTTTCTTTGCTCCATGCCGTGTATTACCTGGAGGTAACGCTCTCCCCTTCTGTTCCTTCCGAAGCGTGGAGTATCCCTTTCCTGGAGGGAGAGGCAGGTTTCTGCTTGTTCCCTGAGCTGCATGCCTAGCCTTGGAGCAATGCATTTACCTCCCTGACTGCTTCAGCTGGCTGGCTTCAGCCTCCTGCTGCCTTTTCCCTTCTCTTGGTGTCACCCCAGGCTCGCGGGGCCTGCTCGCTGTTTTGCTTCAGAGCCTGTGCTAACGGAGCAGCTTCTTGCATGTGACGAGTTTCCTCATGCCACCAAGCAGACTGCAGCGCAGAGACATCGGGGCAGAGCTCGCGCAGCCTGCGCCTCACTGCAGGACAGTATGTATAGCTGAGCCACCTATTTATTCCAAATAATACTGAAGTGAACCTCCAGGAGGTTAGGAGAGCTGTCTTGAATCTTCACCCATGGCGTTACTTAAGCCAACCAAGTGACAAACTGGGCCTGCCTACGCATGTGCCCAGACTTTGCTTTTACTGAGTAAGCAGAGTTTCCAGGGTTACCCGAGAAGACTCAGTTAAATCTCTGCATGGGTTGTAATTATTGTGCTTTGTTGTAGTGCACACGCTTCTAGGTCCTGGAAAGTGTGCTAATATATTTTAGGAATTTTTGCATAGCGCCGATGAACTGGAGAGTGACAGTGAGGTACGTCCTAGAGCAAGGGAGATTTCTGTGCCCTGAAAAAAGAAATGACAATTTACTGTATAAATGATGAATAAATTTCTCTGATTTAATCATCAGCATGTCAAATTATTTGTGGGCTTATTGTACGGTTCAGACAGCTGATACCGCACCAGGCTTGGATTCTTACTGCAGCCTATTTCCAATTGCAGGTACATGTCAACTTTGTATTCACATGCCGATTTTCCAGCAAAGGGGCCGAAGGAGATTAATGAAGAACTGATGAACTCCGTGAGCCACAACCCACTCCTGCTGCTCACCCCTCAGAAAGTCAAGCGGTATATTGAAGCTCTGTGGAATAAGAAGAGCTCAGGGCAACCCGTCACCTTCACAGATATCTTTGGAATGCTGATAGGTGAAACGCTCATCCATAATGTGAGTGTGTTTCTTATGAGCTCCTCTAGAGTTGTGAAATTATTGTGTAATAGTGTCTGTGGACTTTTTTTTTAATGACCTTGGTTACATTTTACCTATCCCATTTAGCAATAGGAATATTCAAATTTACATTTAAACAATTACTGCGTAAGGAATGTGGAAAATGCCTTCCCTGGGATGCTTATCTGAGTAGTCCTCGTTCCTGTAACAGGAAGGAAAGTGCAATGTGTTCATATGCAATGAAAATGAGCTCAGCCACTGGATGCTTGCAACATGCTACAATCATGGAGTATCATCCATGAAAATTACCACTTAAGCAATTTAAAAAAAAAAAAAAAAAAAAAAAAAAAAAAAAAAACTCCCCAACTTTCCCAGATGTTGTAATCCCTGTAAGTATATTTTGTTACAAGGAAAGCATTTGCTTAACAAGATATTAATACCGAGGTGAAAGACCAGTAAGACTACATCTCTATTAATTTTTTTTTTCTGCAGATGTCACAAACAGCACTTTTTATTTTTTTTTCTTTTACTGTTACATTTTATTAGCCAAATTCTACTTGAATAGGGTACAAACTGTCAAGTGCAAGTGGTTCAGTTAAATAGAATTTGCCTTTGATTTTATTGCAAAATTGCAATGTGTTAATAGGTTTGTATATTTTCAGAGATCATGAGTACACATTTCCATTAAGTTTTTAACACCATAAAATACTGAAGAACAGGCAAGCAACTTTTAATAGGTAATTTAGAGGATGAGTTCCCAAAGTGCAGGTGTGTTAATGGTGCTATGAGTTTGACTAGAAGTGCCCATTCACTGAGAAGTTAAACCAATCACCAGATGTTTTAGCTTAATGCTGAACCTGATGCAGTCAGTGAAAAAATGAAAATAACTAAGGCTCTTGGTTGTTCATAGATAGCATTTCCTACTACAATTATACTGTAATGATTTTCAATTGTTTTTAATTTACAGGCTCCAGAATATATTCTGGGGGAGATGCAGCCTATTAATAGTCAGTCTGCCCCTCTTAGTTACCTTTGCTGGCTTACGAGGAGCATCATAGATTGAAAATCGTTACATGATCCTGAATGGTAGCTCTGTCTAAAGAATGTTTTTCCAAGTTTCAGTGCATGTCCTCTACAGTAGCAGAGGGGAAGCGCTTGCTTTCTCCAACAGCACTGCTTTCTTTTTGGTCATCTTACCTTGGACTCCATAATTTATAATTATTTCATCTTCCTACAAACTCTTCTCTACCCCTTCCCTCCCAAACAATGTTGTCTGCAAAACTGCCCTGCCCATCTTGGGTATGAAAACAGATCAGTGCATGTGAAAGGAGAACATCCAGGCTCTAGACACCTACGACTTCCCTTGGGTTTGCATTTTTTGTGCAAGTTGAAGGTGTTCAAGCAGAACTTCTTTCTTTCCACACAGAGAATGGACACCACTTTGAGCAAAATGAAGGAGAAAATCAATGAAGCTCAGTGTGCCCTCCCTCTCTTTACATGTCTCCATGTCAAACCGGATGTCTCGGAGCTTATGTTTGCAGGTATGTTTTTAATCTCTGTCTTTTTGAGCCACTTGTGAAAAAAAGTACCTGGCTGGAAAAAGGCCTCTTAGTACTTCTGATGATAATTGCATTCCCACAACTTGAGTACTCTTAGAAATTGCTAGTCCCATTGCAAGAGTGATGAAGTAATTTGGCATGAAAGTAAACATTCTTTAGATTTTAATAAAATTGTCAGTATTATGAATTATAATTATATAATCATAAATATAGGTTTTATTTAATACATATTTTATATACAATATTTCAATAATTTATATAATAAATATATCAAAAATATATGATTTTGGAACAATTAGACCATTTGGTCTGATAAAAACTATTGCCCTCGTTGATGGGTCTTGATTTTTCCTGTTTCTGAGACTATCATCTTTATCATCAAGTGTGCTAGATCCTGGTTGTTTCTCTTGTTAGCTTTTCTCTTCCTTCTAGAATAGACAGAAAAACTGTCCCTAATGTGAAATATACAGTAAGTTTTGAGCAGAAGTATTTATACTTTCTTTCTTACTAGATTAGTAGATAGGAGTAAAATGTTTCGTGTTGTTTCATGTTGAAATGCATGAATTTTATCAGATAACATTCCACCTTTCCAGGAGCGATGGTGCAAGATTCTGTGCAGCTGCTAATAGCTTTCATGCTCCAGGCTCTGTGTGTTTGCACTACCAATAGTGTTTCTGACCCTGGTGGTGCCGGCTGTACCCAAAATTTCAGCAATCATCATAACTGAACATAATTAGTGTGATTTATTTCAAGAGAGGTCTTGTTTTTCTTTTTTTTTTTTTTTTTTTTTTTTTTTTTTTCCTCTTTAATAAGACATGTTCTGATGTTAAAAAGGGGAGTGGAATTTAATGTTTGGCTTTGTTATTGCCATATTTCTGTCCCCCTAACAGCCTCACTCACCGATTGTGTCAGACCAGCCAAAATCAGGATTTGGGGCTGCCAAATCTGCCTGCACTTATTACATGCTGAATTAAGCCACAGCTGAAATGCTAATCCAATTTATGGCAACAGAAGCACCTCAAAAACGTACTTGAAAGGGAGGCTTAGCAATTTAGTTTTCCTCTTGGAATGGGTTTCTGCTCTGTTTCTGCCCTTCAAGGAGAAGCTTCTCTCTTGGGACAGATTTGTTCCAGTGCTGCCTGTTGAAATGGCTCTGGTCTCCAGGAATTGGAGGAATGACAGACACTAAATATAAAGGTCTTTAATTGTAAGACATAAATCCGCTTGTTTCCTGAAGTAGAGGATCTGAGTTGAGTTGTCTTCCTTTATGCAAGTATGAAAATGAAAATTAACTATCGTAGACTAAGTTAACTCTGTTCCTAAATTTAGTATTGCTTTTAAAGGCATGGTTTGGAAATGGGCCTGAAAATTAGACTGCCAAGTCCCATTGAAAGTCCTCAAAGGGGAATTCATTTAAATTCCCGATCTGGGTCTCTAAAGGAATTTCCCCCTATGCCAGTAACGGTGAAAATTTGTGGGTGGTCTATTCAGAAAATGAGGTATTGTATTTGACTTAGATTAGATAAGCATTGCCCCACAAAGCAAAACTTGCTGTTCGTGATCAAGTCCTGCCTTTTCATGATGAGTTGTTAACCTTATTGTTAACATCTTAACAGAAATTCTGAATATTTCAGGCCTCTTATGACTTGTTGTCATTTATCAGAGATGTTTCTTGTGCCTTTCTATTATTTATGACTTGCTTATAAAGTAAGTCAGATTGATCACTGCTAAAACATTGGAAGATAAAATGAGTGAAGAATTAAAAGTTTTGGAGTTTTTTTTGTTTTTCATAGCTCACTTTTTGAAGTGAATTCTGTGTTGTGAGCAACTCTAGTCACTCTGTAAAGTATGCAAAAGCAGCTAAAATCCGCTTGATGTGACAAATGATCATGACATGAGAGGGAAACCCAGAGTCATTCTGGGTGTTTCTTATTCACAGCTGCTGCTTTTGCTTCTCTTCTTACAATCTCATGTTTTTCCACAGAAGTCTGTTGCGGTAAGAGAGGGTGAGGCTTCCTTCTTTACTTTGACATCAGACTTCATTTAAAATCAGAGTTATGCTTCTGCATAACCTAAAAGATATTTCAGTAAACTCACTGGATATTTCGCTTGCTATTTTGCTAAAATTTCTTTCCTTGGACAAAGGTTGCCATCAGTTTAAGTATGCTTGTTCTCTGCTCCTATTGCAGACCTTCTACAGCCCAAGATTGCCAGCTAAACTCTTTTTAATTCCTCCTCTTGCAGATTGGGTGGAGTTTAGTCCATACGAGATTGGTATGGCAAAATATGGCACTTTTATGTCTCCTGATTTGTTTGGAAGTAAATTTTTTATGGGGACGGTAGTGAAAAAACACAACGAAAATCCTTTGCATTTCTTAATGGGTGAGTATATGTTGGAAAGGACCTATTAAAATCAGTTTCAATATTCTGTTGCAAAGTGCTTTTAAATACGATCACAAAAACTTTGAAACAACTAGAGTTCTTGCTCTCAGTTTATTGGAAGACTTTCAATGGAAAGATTTCACAGATATGAATGGTTATTTTATGTTTTTGGCTAGCTGGTGTTCACCTGAAGTTATGACAGCGTATTCCAAAATCCATATTTAGAGAAGGTTGTTCAAACTCCAAGTTATTACTTAGAGTGCCATATGTTTATTTTTTTTTTCTTCTACCAGCCTCCATTCAGTGTTTATTTCTTCCCTTTCAGGTGTCTGGGGCAGTGCATTTTCTATATTATTTAACAGAGTGCTTGGAGTCTCCAATTCTCAAAACAAAGGACCCACCATGGAAGAAGAACTAGGTATTGTTAGTGAATATTTGTACTACTAAGCACAGCAGCCGCCAGCAAGACGCCGTGAACTCTCACGTTGTTCTCGTGGCAGGGTGGCGGTCTGCTGGTAGTCATCTCAGCAGCGCCTGATTCAGGCAGTAATTGCTGATATCACTAGATGCCAGTGAAGTCAGGGAAAGAGAATCACTAACTTCCTTCTCTTTCTTTCACTTTTCTTTCTGATTCATGTAAGAGAAACCAAAAGTGAGCCCCATATATCTACTGACTGTTTGCCTGACAAAAAGTTATGATTCTAACTCCCTTTCCCATGCCATCATGCTAGCTTTTGGAGCTCAGAAGCTGACAAATACTTGATAATTGTTTGTATAATGTCTTCATACTGGATTGGATTAATCAGGGGATTAGTCAAGTGAAAACAAAGCTTTTCTTTTCTTGGTTGTGAGATCTGTTCCGTGCTAACCACAAGTCATCTGTTGATATCTGATGACTCCTTGGCTTGTTGCTGTAATAATTTCTGTTCCATTTCTAATCCTCAAAAGTCAAAGAAACTTGTAAGGAGAGAGTTGTAGCTCGCTTGGGATAGGCCTTATTGATTTTTTTTTTTTTAATTATTTTTTTTTTTAAATTTTTATTTTAGAATGCGTTTGATAGTGAAGCAGTTATTCCAAACTGAGAGGGAGGCTTTGCAGGGAAATACAATTAAATCAGGAATTAAATTGTACTGGATGACCATTTCCTGCCCTGACTGTACATAGAGAGAATGCACGCTGAGTTCATTTAAAAACAAACAAACAAAATCCCATGCTCAGCTGTCTCTTTCTCCTAATACATTATTATGGAGGATACATGTACTTACTTATGGAGACCTGAACCCTAAGGTTCATATATCTGATATATTTCATGAGTGTTAATGCTTTCTAATAGGGAATATGTTTGATTAATTTTGATAGTTAACAGAAATGTCTTACTGCTTTTTTTAAGATGCTGAGAGACAGAATTTTATGCCCCATCTCTGGCTAAAGTCTCTATTCATTCCATATATAATTTAAAACGTGTTCTCTAAACAGGGAGTGGATATGAAAATACTGATGAAATTTGAACCACAACCTACTAGCATAGCTGTAAACCTCCCAATGAAATGGGAAGGAGTTTTCCCCGTGAAAACTACCAGTCAATGGCAAAATACCAGTGGATGCCAGAAGAATAACAGCTTCACACAGCATATGTAAGCAGGGAATAACTTGGCATGGAATTTTCTTTAAAGCTTTGCTGCATATTTTTAAACATAGGTGATTACTTTGTATGAATTATCAGAAATACTTAAAGAAAATAATCTCATCAGTCTTTAGTACATTTTTTCATGAATTCACTTCCATTACAAACCTTGCCTGAGAGTGGAATACCCTGCTATTGCTGTGCTCATTTTGACTTTGAAGTAATTGCTCGAGATAGTATTGAACCATTTCAGCCCGATTTTGTGCTTATTATGGAAGCACAACTTTTAATCCTAATGAAAGGCAGATTTTTTTGCCAGAAATACATTCTTTTTTTTTCTTTTTTTTTTTTCCCCCTCTCACTTAATGGTATGAAGTGAAAGCAGTTGTCTTTTCTACTGGTGTAACTGCTTTGAATTTTATTTTTTGCATGCGTTCCAATAAAATGTTCGTAACCACTTTCCTAACCATCTCAGCTAGTGTTTTTCTCACTATTCTTAGGTGTGCAAGCTCATAGGTATAAGTCGGGTTAAACTTTGCTCTTTTTTTCCAAAATTTGCACTGCAGATGAACATTAGCAGATTAACAAATCTGTTGTCTTCCTTGTTCAATGGGATTTTCTCAGAAGACAAAGGCTGTACATTTAATTTTAATCACTGAGAATAAAGTGTGTGAGATAGGTTCTACAGGAGTGAGTAGTATGTGCTGCTTTAGGCTTTCCTTTGGTTTTCTCAGCCCTTTGGTTAATCTGTGACAATTCCAAACAAAAGTTGGTATATTCTGAGTATGTGTGTCCACAAACAGCTCCAGTCTCTTCAGCTCACTATTCCCCTGTGAAGATTAGGATAGTTTTATTCCTCAATTGTTTTGACATTCTTAGCTATACTCCCATTTAACCCTGAGCAGATTAAAGTCATTTTTTTTATTTCTTTCACAAGAGAATATTAGGCTAAAGCACCTGGTGAGCAATGACAGCTCAGACAGTGAAGATGAATCACAGCATCCTAAAGGTAAGGAAATTCCCATATTTTATTTTAGAATTTGTTTTTCTCTTCTTGCTGTCTTGTGCCATATTTATTGGTTATTAGCCAAATCCCATCTTGCTTAGCGTTGCCAAAGATCTCTTTTAGCTCTGTTGTCATTTATGCCAATGGTAAAAATCCAGTGCCCAGGTCTTAAAGGATCCAGTGGCTCAGCAAAATGGAGCAGTGTTGAAGAGGACACCTCAGCAAGGCCTTCAGCCTGACATCACATGATTCTCATGCAGAATCTGCCCTGTCATCAGTGTGACAGGACTCCCCAGGGGTCTGCAGTTTCATACACATGCAGAAATTACATGTGTTGAGCCACTTATCTTGTACAGACATGTATGAGTCGTTATTAGCCCAGCAAAATAACCATTATTTTCAAGGGTCCTTGGTCAAATATTTACTTGAAAATGGTTTACTTTGTGTTTCTGTGCATATCAGCATGCACAGATATCTGCTAGCACCTGTGCAAATGACACCTGATCCAGGAAATACCTAGCTTTTAAAAAAATACCCAACTCTGATTTCCTAGAACAGACATAAGCACATGTGGGATTTTTTGTCCGTGGGAAGACAAGATTGTATTGGAGATCCTGCTTAGGTACCTGAATCACTTGGGGTGCCTGATAGTGTATTTGCCTCATTCTAATAATATTTCCTGTGTTTGGTACTTCTTGGCCAAGTATGATTATTTCACCTGAAAAAAATGACATTGTTTCTATCAACTAAAGCAGAGAAGTGAATGAAACTTCCTTGTAATTTTTAATCCTACAGGAGTAAAAGAAAATCCTGCAAAATCAGTCAATTGTGTAACTAGTTCAGCAACCTGGTAACTTTTTCACTTCCTCTTATTTGTAAAATAAGAAAGAAAGAGTGATACTGCTTTTTATGTTTATTTGCCAATTCCCTGGTGGTTTGTAACCACTAAGCATCATTATATATAAACACATGATCTGGAAGCACTTGGTAATCTCTCTCACTTCTACTTGATATATATGCGCAAATGATGTACCTCAAACTCTGTGGTGTTTGATGCTTTTCTTTCTCTCTGTGTGTACAGAAGCTGCTTTATATACATATACATGTATACAGAACAGTTACTTTAAGAGCCCAGATTAGAGGCATGTTTCAGCAGTGAATTGTACTTTTTAGTTTACCACAACCAGGTATTTGTTGTATCCTCAGTTTAGTGAAAGGTTGTTGTCAGTTTAAAAATCCTTTGCATAAATCCTTTAGGCAGATACTGTACAATGTAACATTTCATTGACTGTCTCTAACTTCATGCATACCCGAGAACCTCTCTGTGAAGAATACGTGTCCAGGTTGCTTCTGCTATCCAGACTAGCTAAAGCAGGTCACCTAGCAGAGTCCCACTCTGTTTTCCTGTATGGACGCATCCACATTCCTGTTCTGCAAATGAGAAGTGCCGCTGGCCCGTGAAGGTATCAGAGGACATGTTATCTCCATTCCTCTTGAATTCTTGCAGCAAAGCTGCTTCATTCAATCCACTGCTTCTTGAAGGAAGGCTTTCACCTGGTACCTTTCATTTTAAGAGGTCCTGGGCCCAGGAATCTTTGTTTTGTGATTCCAGAGTGCAGTGTCTCACCCCTGTTTGCTTTGATTCTCTCTGCAGGCACTGAAAACCCCAAGGCAAACCAAGACTATCAGAGCAGCAGCCAGGAAAGCTGGGTGCAGCGGATGCTCATGGCTCTGGTGGGCGACAGCGCCCTTTTCAACACGAGGGAAGGGCGCGCTGGGAAGGTGCACAACTTCATGCTGGGGCTGAACCTCAACAGCTGTTACCCGCTCTCCCCGCTGGCAGATCTCCTCAGTCAGGAATCTGTGGAGGAAGATGAGCTGGATGCAGCCGTTGCAGGTTAGTTCAGAGAGGGTCGGTGCGCTGTGTGTTCGTTGATAGAGCCAGAAGCTGGCCGAGGACCTGCCAGTTCCTCAGCCGTTTACGTTTGCTCCAGCTATGAAGCTAAGAAGTGCCTGAAGGAAAGCAGGAGACACCTCCTATAGTGGCACTCATCAATATAGCACTGCCCCAACAGGCCTGTGTTGTTCCTTTCTCTGTCTTATGTCTGCTGTTGGAAGTAAAACACTGTAGCTTCTGCTGCTACAGTGCTTTCCTTTTCCAAACATGCTGTAGTGTATCTACCACCTTTGTCAGCCTCTGAAGAACATGTGGAAAAGGTATGTCGTGATGCGGATGCATCCTTGATGAAGTTTCTACATAGAGTTTCTCTGATGCAAACTGGCACATTTGTGGATGCTGCTTTCAAGCTGATGAAATAGGAACCTCTTGCACCCGCTTACGTAGCAGCACCGCATTGCCAACCAGCGCGTGTAATAGTAATTGTCACTTCAACCCTTATTTTCTATGCAGAGGGGGGAGATTGTCCTTGTCGGTTGTTATGCAATAGTAAATACCAGATGTCGTTTAAAAGCTTAAGTAGCAGGCACTCTGTGATGTGTATTTGTTAATGTAACAAATCCCGCTGAGTGGCTGTATAGCAATTTCCATCTGTGCTCCACTTTCTAAATATTTTGATCGTCTCAGAGGTGTTTACAACTGCATAATCCTAATATTTACAGTGGCTGTAAAAGAGGCAGGAAAGAGGGTCATAGATTTATGGTTGGAAAAAATGACATTTGATGAGAATTTTTGCATAATTAAGATATGCAGATAATCTTTAGAATCAACTATCAACTTCCTGGATTTTAATTTGAATTAAAACATAATGCTGGTCTGACAGCATGAGCCTGCTTTTCTGAGACAGTTATGTTTGAGTGCCTGTCATCTGCAATTTTTTCTAGCTAAAAAGATATGTCAAATATATGTCAATATATGTCAAAAGTTTGATATAAATAACTGCAGTTTTTTTAATGTTTGAAGCCCACACATAAACCTGAATGAACAACCATAATCTGACAACTGTGAGTAGTCTCAATATTATAGTTGGGATTGGTTTAAAAACAAAAAATACAAAAGAAACAAAAAGGGGTTTCAATAGTTAATATAAAATGGAATCGTTGAGTAGCGTGACTGGTGTATCCACGTTTTAATGCTAGTAGTGGATTTTGCTAATATGTGAGAGCCTGGGTGCACGGAGGAGCGGGTAGAAATTTAAAATACTGTATATTAGCAAGGCACGAGGTGTGTTTAAGCATTGCCTATTTATTCCTACCGCTGTTGACCTAGCAACTTGAGCACAGAGAGGAGAGGTCTGAATTGCCTCAGAGCTTTCTTGCTTTTAATAAATGTATTATTAATAATTAACATCCTAAAGTAGAAATGAATCCAAAAAGATATAAAGCTTTTCACATCTGATTGTCTTAAACCTTCCAGAGAGTCACTGAGCGCTGGTCTCAGGCCCGAGATGCGTGGGTCATTACTAAGGATGGCGTTCAGGATCTGCAGAGATCCCAACTGCTTGCTATGGAAGTAGAATCCTTCAAGAAGAAATAGTTGTCAGTGATACAGGTTGGAGGAGGCAGTTGTTTAAAGTACGATCACATGTACGGTGTTCCCAGTGTATACCTTCTCTCTCCCCAACACACAACAGGGATGAATTCCAAGGTCTGTAGGTTCTCTAGCAGGTCCTACAGGGGCTTTGGGGAGGAAACTGCCAAGCACCAGCTGGAATCAGCTCATCTGCACGGAACAGGGAGCAGCCGCAAGCAGCTTTCCCCAGGCGTATGACTGCAGCAAAGAGAAGGTTTCTATGGCTGATGCTGGTCAGGAAGAGTTGGCTATCTGGTGAAAATAGCCAGGTTGGAGACCTAGGATCCAAATTTCAGGAGTTTGCCACAGATACGTCGTTCCCTGAGGATGTTCTTAAACACCTCAGTGGCAATCAGGGGAATTGCTGCTGCTTAGTTTAGTGGAGCATGTGCAAAAACCATTTTTACGGTAAAAATGTGAGCTCTTCAAGGGCTTTAACTCAGTGAAAATACCAGCGTAGCTCCTACGTTTGAAAAGTTCTTTTTTTTTTTTTCAAAAATCTTATTGTGGTCCTTTTCATGTGTGTTCTCGTAGTGTGTGAATCTTAGCTCTTTGGTACTAGCTTGCTGATCCTCCTGGCATATGTTCAAAATAGCTGTGTTTAATTTGCTTATGGGTCCTGTTTTTATGGACCGTTTTCTTCATTGAGCTCAAATAAGCTCTAAAACGTTTACACCCCCAAATGATTTCATTGCTCATTGCGAGTTGTTGTTTCTGTGCCTCGACATTACAACACAGCAAAATCACTTAAGATGCCAAGTGAATAACAATAGGGAAAAAAACCCTCATAGCCTTGGCTTTCTCATTTCAGTATTTATGGAAAGTCTGTTACAGGAGATGCACGTCAACCACAAATGCATTTTTCATCCCTGCAACTTTCATTGATGCTGTCTGCTGCGACGAGACGTATTTGGAAATAAAACCGAGCCTGTCCTAGAGATCAAGGATACCTCTTATGTTACCCGTCTCGCAGCAGAGCTGTGTTTTACCTAACAGACCGGCCTCTTGCTCCTGCCCCAGTGTAAATTAGATTGGATTAAATGCTGAGTTTGTCTTAAAAGTCATGGCATTAAAATAAACAAATAAACAGGAGATTATTTCAGTTTGCTTTTTGAGTTGGGACCCTGTGACCTGCACATAAGTTGCAGTTGGGAACTTTTCTTCTCAGCCTGAAGATCAGGAATACTCTTTTGAAAAGAGCTATAACAAAAAGACGCCGGTTGAATCTTTCCAGTACTTTCCCACCACTTTTAAAAATGCTCTGTGCTAATGAAAACGGTATTGATAATATTATGATAGATTATCAGCTAAAGTATGTTAAAGTTATAATGATAAAATGGATGATCAAATTACAAAAGGTGTAAGCGTAGGAATGCTTATTTCTCCCTGCCTTTTTGTTGCAGTATGGACAATGTTATTAAGATTTTAATAAGATATTTTTATTAGCAATATTACTGCTAATCGCAAACGTTATTCTAGCTGGTACAAGTCTTGCTTAAAGCATCACTGATAGCTTTGTTTTGGCATCAGGCTGAAATTTTATAAAACAAGCTAGTATAAAACTAGACTGAAGAATGTTTTGGCAATATTGAAGGATTCCTTTGAGAGCAAAATGAGTAATGAGTTATGTGGGGTTTGAAATCGTGTCTTTAAACAAGAAGGGACAAAAATCCCTTCTGTTTCCCAGGCTGAAAGAGAAGTTAGTGAACAGAGAAAATGCTATAAAAGAAAAAAAAAAATGTAGTCAGTGTGTTTTTTAACAATAATTTTGGAGTTATGACTATTCTAAATTAGGATTATGAAATAGATCTATTTATAAAATAGGTATCTAAACATGGTTTAGCTCTTTAACAATCAACAGTGATTGAAAAATGTTTTCTATCTTAGACATCAGGGCAAAAATTAAGGAAGTGGTGCATCGTTTGTTAGCACACTGTCCTCACATATCCTGAAATGCAGGAGGAAAGCTGCTCTTAGGAACTTGGGTTTGAATTAATCTTGAAAGATTTTATTTGCATTAAGATATCTTTTTTTTCAGATGACCTTGTGCCCATAGGTTGATATTGGGAAATGAAATAACACAGGCAATCCTGTATGCGCTTCTGTTCAGCATTCCTTAGATTGCACTGCCCTCTGCAGATAGCAACATGCAGATAGCAAAAACTCCTCACTGCTGGCATGCTGGTGCTCTTATTTCTTGCTCATGGCATATGTTCCCATGCTGACTCCCATTCACCTACAAAAGGCATCTCCTCTTCCCTACGTAAACACCCTGCTTTGCGCTTGGTGCCTCTGGACCTGGCTATTTTGTTCGTCCCCACTCACTGAGCCTAGAGTTAGGATTACACAGGAGCTTGCAGGGTGATTAGCTGGAGCACTGTCTTGTTTGAATCTGCGAAATCTAGGAAAATGCATGAAAGGTTGGGCCCATCAAAATGGCAATTTGTAACTGGTGTGTTTTATATGTTGTTTTCATTTGTTCCGTGCAGATCCTGATGAATTTGAGAGAATATATGAGCCTCTAGATGTGAAGAGCAAAAAGATTCACATAGTAGACAGTGGGCTTACATTTAACCTGCCCTACCCACTGATCTTAAGACCTCAAAGAGGGGTTGATCTTATCATCTCTTTTGATTTCTCGGCAAGGCCAAGTGATTCCAGTCCTCCTTTCAAAGTAAGTAAGATAGACCATTCCTTCTGTTCATGTTTATAAATTTAAAGATTTTAATCTTCCGGGGAGATGAGCTGCAAATTTTAATGGTTTCTAAAGGGTATCTGCAATACTATTGTGTCTACAGCTTTGGAGCAACTTGTTTCCACGTCAAGGCAAAATATTCCACCCTGTCTCAGTTCCTGTTTACATGACTCACATGAGACAACTGACACAAAGAAGGCAAATATAATTTGGGGCTCAGTAAACCACTGTTTGAAGTAATATCTGTAATGTTTTTTTTATGGAAATCATGCCTTCAACAATGAATTGCAGAATTTGATTTTATGACGATATTAAACAATTGAGTCACGGTTGCTTTATAAAATGCGTTAACGGAAAGAAACAGTAAGATGAAATATAAAAGAAAAATAATCTTATTTGTTTCCTAAAGCCCATTATGGGTAAGGGAATGCATTAGACTGCTACTCCAATTCCTTTTTTTTTTTTTTTTTTTTTAATGTAAAAGCTATAAAATCTTTCTCTTTGTTACTTTTTAAGATGTCCAGTGGTCACATACCAACCTTCATCACCTACTGTGATTACATCTCATAATACAACACAAAAATGAAAATGCATTTAAAATCTTAAGAAGTTTCTCAGTTTCTTTCTGCAATTCAAAAGTGATTGGAATTTAATTCCCAGCACGTGTGTAAATGATTTCTTCTCTGAAATTAAGACTGAGAATTTTCAGTAACCGCAGGGCTTACTGAAAGTTTAACATGAGTATAGAAGTTTTCAGTGCATGAAGGACTGATAAATATTACAATGAAGAAATGATTACAGGTGACAAGAATATATTCCTCTTAAGAGGCTTTTTATTATAGCAGTTTCATAGCAGCCCACTTCCTTGGGCTTTTATATAAAATAATCTGCCATACTTAGGTATTTTTTGCATTCCTTCATTCCCTGCTGTCCTTGTTTCCTGACAAATATTCTTAAAATCGAATAGATATCCGTAATAAATTTATGCACTGGGGACTTAATTTAGCTGTCATTGAGGTCAGTGGAAAATCTGAGAATCCAGATCCGTCTCCTTTAGAAACTGTCCACCAAAAATCAGTGCTTTCTTTTACAATCAGAAATCTAACAATTCTCGGCTCTAAGGAGGAGGCATTTCCATGTCTTTTGGATGAATTACTACACGTGTTGTTATGCATTGAGCATCAACTGCTTATTTGGCACCAGGCATAAATCCTGGCCCTATTAATTTTAAAGCTTGCATATTAATAAAATTTCAGTCAACTTGCATTAAATAATGATGATGATGAAGGAAGGTAGGAAAAGGAAGTCTGTGAAATGGATTAAATGGTGTCTTTTAAAAGTCATCAGATGTTCTGTTTAAACCATCTCTCCAGAGATTTGCCCAATTGGGAAGGTGGGATGGCAGGTAAGAACTAGAGCAGGTACAGCCCCCAGCCCTCTTCTGTACAGCATGTCCAAGGATTTTCAGCCCCTTTCAGTCTGGGATAGTTAGGAGCAGACTTTTGTGTAAATGAAAATGAGACCATTTGCATGTGAGTACATGCAGGAGCTGGAGGTTTGCAGCTTTGGCTCAGGAAGATGATAGGAATGTGTGCCAGCTTTTCTTCCCTGTTTAATCCCTGCGCCATGACAGAGTGAAAACGGCCCAAATCCCAGTTTCATAGTTTTGTAACAATGTGAAATGGTTGATGCGTAGTTGACACCAAAAAAATTCTACAAATTAAATTCCATGAGCGTTAGTAGTGGGAAGGAGTGTGAGAGGTCGGATGTGAACCAGCAGGTCCGGTGCTCCAGCTCGTACAGCTGCGTGATGTAAATGCATGACTTTCTGTCATTTACCAGAAACGTGCCCAGAATTGCTAAATACATAAAATTTTCGAAGTGAAACTGCCCAATATATAATGTTTCGGAAGTGATACTTAACTGTTCAATCGCATCTCACTAGGACAAGCCCAGGACTGGTTTGGGTAGGATTCCTAAGTCCGTCCGGGCCAGAAGAAAGTAAATATACCAAAATGCAGATGAGATGACATGAATATGTTGTGTGCTGGGTGTGGACAGCGCAGCTGCCGAGCTGTACAACCTGTCTGGGCCACACACCCAGACAGCTCCGACTGCTCCGAGAACGGTGCAGTTGGATGGGTATGGGAGCTGACACGAGGCCAGCAGCACTTGCACAACCATGGTGGGGTGCTCAGAGGCAACGTTTATTGGACAATGAAGTGAGTTTCAAATAATAATTTTGAAGTAGGTCAAGGAAATGTAGCTGTTTGAGAAACCATCTGGCCTTCTCTGTGGCTGTGGCTGTGCTTTCAGGTAGAAAAGGCCAGTTTGTCTTCCCTCTTGCTCCAAAGGGGCAAAAATCCAAAGCAACGTAAGAGGTGGCGGAAGTGAAGTGAACTCTGTGCCTGGTGTCTAATGCAGAGGAAAACAGGCTTCAGCAAAATGCAAGGGAGTAACTCCTGGAATTGCTGTGTTTATTTGGGGGCTATCTGTAAGAGGGATATGCTAAGGAGGATCAGCCAGAGCTGCTCCAGTCCTTAAGTTTTATCCTTTCTGGCCGAGTCCCACAGCCTGCTCATCCCTTCAGGTTTCTGTTTGTTTAACAGTCCCGTTCCTCTTTGGTCAGGATGAAGTACCTGTCCGAGAGCTGGCCCATGGCTACTGCAGAGCTCTAGAATTGGCTTGTGCCTGCAGCACAGAGGGACATGGGCCAGCTGAAGGCAACGGGTCCTTGCTTGTTTTATCCCTTTACACCCACTCTCTGTTAAGCTCTTGCGTTTCCAGAACAGT
This sequence comes from Nothocercus julius, assembly GCA_013398735.1. Taxonomy (NCBI): domain Eukaryota; kingdom Metazoa; phylum Chordata; class Aves; order Tinamiformes; family Tinamidae; genus Nothocercus; species Nothocercus julius. The sequence goes on from VZSV01000054.1 coordinate 3,362,125, forward strand.
TGCCCAAAGGAGGGTTGTGTTTCCTTGCACGGGGCGCTGCCCTTGCTGGTTCCCTCTCGTGCAGCTTTGAGTCAGTGTTTACAAACCGCTCTGGGGAGCGCCGGGTCACGAGGGTGGGTGCAGGGGGCGGCCGCTCTCCCAGCTCCTTCTCTGCTCCACTCGCCGCTCTGCACCGGGATGTGACTCCAAGCGTGACGATGGCCCTGCCGTGTTTATCAACTCGCCTCTGTTTCCATAGCGCTGCTCCTCCGTTCGCAAGTCAAATTGCGGGTGATTTTTTTCCTAGCTGTCAGCTCTGTAAATTCACCCCAAGATTTATGTGACAGCCCAACTCTTTGCTTCCTGTGAATCATCCTAGGTGGAGAAGATGGGGCAGGCTCAATTAGGTGCCCATTTCTACCTGTAAAGCCCCAGCTATCATCAGTGCGGTGAGTGGCAGTTACAGAGCCCTACACAGTCCTGCTGGATTTGCGTGGGCATAACCCATAGGATCAAGTTGCGCGTGGATGCCGTCTCGGGGCTTTTCAAAGCCTCTCCCCTCCATAGAGTTTTAGGGCATAAAATGTGCTTCTGAGTATGCCCTGTTGTCACTGAACTAAACTCAGAGTTATTACTTAAATATCTAAACGATTTGGGTTTAAGATGTGAATGGGATGTAGCAGACTTTAAGGGAGGCTGCCCTCCGTAAAGTTATCTAACTCCTGGAGGTTGCCAAGAATACACATGCCATGAGATATCTGCGATGGAAAATCTACCATTTAAAGAAAAAAAGAAAAGCAGAGGCGGGAAATAAAGGATGTTTTGCCACCTTGTATGCAAAGACTGACTTTTGCAATAAGAAAGAGTGACCTAGTAAAATTGCTCCTGTTATTGATAATTCCTTTGTTCTGTTTCTGTCCAGGTAAAATCCCACTTCACACTGGATGCTTTTAATCATCTCAAACTTTATTATCTTTCCAGGAAATTTTGCTTGCGGAAAAATGGGCCAAAATGAACAAGCTTCCTTTCCCCAAAATAGATCCAAATGTGTTTGACCGAGAGGGCTTGAAAGAGTGCTATGTTTTCAAGCCAAAGGATACCTCTTCAGAGAAGGACTGCCCAACTATCATCCATTTTGTTCTGGCAAACATCAACTTCCGGAAATACAAAGCTCCAGGTGAGAAAACCCTTTCTGATGCTAAATCTCGTTGCTCCTTTGAAGCTTTGTATCAACATATCCGTCACTATACACTGGAAGTTTTTTTGTTCCTGACACTCTCTTAAGGCTGTCTGTGGAGATTGTAAATTTCAAAAGGTCCATTAAAAGTGAGACAATCCTCAGTCTTAAAATTTAGAATTTTTTTTTTCAAAATGAAGAATACATTTTGTATTTGTTCTGTTTGCAGGTGTCCCAAGAGAAACACAGGAGGAAAAGGATTTTGCAGACTTTGATATTTTTGATGATCCTAATTCACCATTTTCTACCTTCAACTTCCAGTATCCCAATGAGGCTTTCAAGAGGCTCCATGACTTGATGGAGTTCAACACCCTCAATAACATCGATGTACGTACGCCAGCGTGGAAGGGGCTTTAAGTGTCTGGGTAACTAAAGGCAAGAAGTAGGAGATGCCAAAGGTGCAGGAGGCTACTTTAGTGTTTCCCTTATTGATTTGTTTTGACATGGTAAGTGCTTTCTGCCTATAGAGCTGAGCACTTGTGTTGGTCAGTGATGGAGCACCAAGGAAATCAGCACGCACAGCTGTTCAGATCTGATGGGATCTTTGCTGTCAACTAAGAAATCATGAAAGTGTTGGTCCTCACTCTGTGTGACACGATGCTCAACTGTTTTCCAGGTGATCAAGCAAGCTATGGAGGAAAGCATTGAATATAGGAAGGAGAATCCATCTCGCTGCTCAGTGTCTCTCAGCAACATTGAAGCAAGGAGGTTCTTTAATAAAAGCAACCTCAATAACAACAACCACACGTAGAGGGTGCGCTGCAGGTCCCAGTCCTCGAAGAGCCTCGCTGTACCTTTATAACTGGAGAGGAAAAGGCATTACAAAGAGCATTGCTATCCTTGAAAAGCGCTGTGCAGAACTCATGAAAAACATTTCTTGTGCATTTTCACATTTAAATATTATTTTATACTACCTACTTTTAACCTAAAAATTGAAAACATTTCAGTGTGTGGATCATTCCCCTTTAAAAACTTTGGAATTAGCTTGTCTTGGCTGTAAAGCTACCTGGGTTATAGTGGCGGCAGGGAGGGTTGTATTTGTCTTTGGTTTTACAAAACTGTAATACTAGTTTCTCCCTGTGGGGCAATTTTCTTGTTTTTCATTGATATAAATTGGATGTGTCTTTAAATGTGTGATGAGAATTGAAACACAATAGAATAATACTTAAATAATGGAGACCATATAGATATATAGGTGGACTTGGGCCTGGATCTCACTCCACTTTGTACAAATGAAGAATCATACTTTGGTTGAAAAGTCCATAATTGACAATTACTGCTAGGCAATAGCAGCTCCCTAACATGTGGTCTTAGCTGCTCACCTGCAGTATTGCACTTGGTTCCTTATACTGGAAGGGATTTTGATCACTAATAGGCACTGGCTGTACTGGCCCTCCCAAAACACCATAATCAAGTGGTGTTTCAAATGTTGGTTTTCTTGTATTAATATTGTCTCTTCAGTGTCTCTTAAAAGCGTGCATACACACACATATTTTGATAATAAATGTGTAAAGAAATGGGATTTATCCATTTCTGATAGCATTGTGAGTAGGTTCTTCAGGTGGCTTTGGTGAGTGATGCCAACGGGGATCTGCTTTTGAATCTTTTAATCTCAAATACTTCTGCCAAAATTAGTCCGCTTAACTACTTTTTAATAATGTGTGTATTCACTCACTAAAAAAAAATAAATCCACTTCTTACATTTTTTTCCCCCTCATTTTTCACAAAATTACATTGCTTGAATTTTTGAGCTGGTAGTACCTGTGTATCAAATAATTGCTAGTGTCTGACCAAACTGCTTTAAAATAATTTAAGAATCATTTAGCGTTTGCTCATGTTGAGAACAAGTACATTTCTGCAAAGGGACAGTGGCAATGTTTCCTAGAGAGAGATAAGTGCTCCTAGGTGAGAATGTGAAGTAGTTCATGTGCTAAGGGTTATATTTAAAATATATTTTAGCTACTTAGATTTTTGAAAGATTGTGCATAGACAGATTATTTTAGTACCATCCGGACAAGTGCTGAAAATCTTCCTGGTGGGTAACTGTGGTTCTGCCTCCAGAGCCTTCCTGTTTGGAAGTAACAGAAGCACCAAGCGTGTAACGGGGGAAAAAGAAAAGAGCCAAGTTGCTGATGGTGCCCTGGACTGACAGGGACCAGGCCCAAGCAAACCTGAGAGTTTAAAATGTTGAGACCTTGTTTCTTTTTTCTTTTCTTTTTTTTTTTCTTTCTTTCTTTTTACAAATAAAAGGAATTGGTTCTCAGCCAAATCCTGGCGATTGGTAGTTTGCTGCTTTTGTTGGTGTTGTTTGACGGGCAACATGGCAATGGCTGGGTAACTCAGAGAGCTGATGCGGAGGTGTTTGCCGGGGCAAAGAGTGTTTGCACGGTCGCAAACCAAGAGGTTTTCTTTGCAAGAGCTTTAAGGGACCTTTTGGGCTCCAGGTTTCTGGTGCCTTTTGTAGCGCTCGACTCTTGGCCTGCACTTCTTGACAGGGCTGTCAGGATCAAGGCAAACACCTTATTTTTGTGTGATAATTTTATAGGAAATGTTTTTTACAATAGCTACCTGTTTATCGAAGGGTTTATTGTTAAGGCAGAGGCTGCTCCTTTCGGTGTCAATTGCTGAGCTATTTTCACTTACTAAAACCTGCATTCCCATGGGAAGGGAAGCAATTCTAATGCATTTCTTTTAATAGTCATTGCACCATCCTTCCTTAAATCGACATGGAAAGTTCAGTGATTAATAACATTTCCTATATTGATTAATAGGTTTTTATCTCTGTTTGAATTAGAGCACATGTAAAATCAAGAGGGAAAATAACTTAGTGCTGCATAATTTGAACATTTGCAATAGATGTTTGGATACAAGAAGATACTGGTACCGTTTTTCTATTGTAATGTTTTCTTTTCACTACTTTTTTTTCCTTTTTGGTTAACATGATAATATTTGTATTTTATATTTTGCAATACCTGCCTTCTCTGTTTTATGGATGTATTTTGTTATCCTTTATACAGTTTATATTATCACAGTGTTATCAAACAATAAAAATAGAATTAACTCTATTTGGCATCTGTTGCTTTCAGACGATTTATTTTCATCTATTTATTTATTTTTTTAATGATACCATCACTCTCATTTAAAAAAAAAAAAAAAAGAGATGAATATGCTGTATGTGCAAGCTGGTGTGACAGCTGTCAGATAGGAAATTCAAAATGTTGCTGGCTCATCTTTTATTTATTTATTATTATTGTTTTAGCTTAAATGTTAAAATGCAACTTTGTGAAGCAGTTCGATGGAGGGGGGCCGGATACCCCTTTTTGTTTTCTGTCATTTTCTCTTGGTTTGACTACTCTGCAAGTCACTTTATTGTTAAGAGCTACCAGACCAAAACGTGAAAGGGGTTGGGGAGCTGGCTCCTTGCTCTCTCTGATGTTGTATTTCTTAAAAAGCAGGTGAAAGAAAGAAGTTCCTCCAAGCCTGAAAACCCAGTTCCCTGGAACTTGGCTTGAAGAGAGGCTGGCGGCAGCTGCTGCACGACAGCCACGGTTCCTGGTCTGCAGGGACTGCGAAGCGCAAGGACGGCGATCTGTGAGTCACTTCATTTCATGCATCTATGACAGACAAGGCTCAGAGGCAGCTCTCAGCAGGAGTCCAAAGGCAAAGTATCAGAGGGACCAAAACTTTTTGTGCCTGACAAGGGTGCGTGCTTGGCATTCTGACCAAGGGCTGGGCGCGAGTCTGGCTCCCGCTGCAAACTGTTCCGTGCAAACTGTGCTGTCTTTCTGAAATGGCGCTTGCAATGTTTTGGGACTCCCAAGAAGCTCATTGCTAAGTTCATACTTAGAATTTCACTACAGACTTGAACAAAAAAGCTCTCCAATCCTATGTCTGTAAATAGAAAATGCAAAATGCATCTTGATGTGATGAGGAAGTTAGGAATTGAAACCTCTTTTGACTTAGCTGTAGAGCAGAAGAGTTTTAGTCACACTGTGTATTAAAAATTATGCCTGAGGGGAATAGCAACACAAAAAAGCTCACCTTGTTTCTCAGAACTGCTTGAAACCACGTATGTATGTGTTTTGTTTGAGCCTCCCTGCTCAAGCACAGCTACTTCAAAGCAAATTTGGAGCACGCACATGTCCCGTAGCTGGGACAAACGTATGGCAGCCACTACGGAGATGGTTTTGTGCTTTCTGGAGGAGCCGCGGGCAGAGTCCCGGCTGCCAGAAGAGGCATCTGCACTCCCTGCTGCTACTTTTTTTACAGCGGAAGTAAATACTCAGAGTTAAATCCCATTAACCCGGTGAGCACATTGACCTCCAGCGGGTTTGCATGAGCCAGAAGCAAATCCCTTCTGGCAAGGGTGCAGCGCCACAACAGACGTGCCTGCTGCTTCCACACCATGTCCGGGTGCCTGCACACACTGCTGGGCACCCTGCAGTGCCCACAGGGCCTGCTCCATTTCAGAATCCCACTAGGATCCCTGGGAGGAGAGGAAGCGTCGGACCGACCACTGCATGCAAACAAGTGCACGCAATGTCAGTGACACGGAGGAGCGAGTTGTGCAACCAGATCTGTTTACGTAACGCATGTTTGCTCTGATGCTCCACAAAAACCAAAGCATGGAGGCATTTCCTGAAGCTGTAAATTCACCCATCACTCTTACTGGGTTTTCACTTCACATGTTAGATTTGGGTGGCGAGGTGACTCACCCCGTTGTTGCATGCGGTGACCCTTCTCACGCTAGGTAAAAGGGAAAGATAGTCACCATTCACAGCAAGAAAGTCCCCATGACGACAAAAACACGAGGCTCTGTCACGCAGAGAAAGGCAGTGCATCCACCCTGCTGACAGCACGGAGCTTGACTTGCAGCTCGCCAGATCCACCCCATTTTTTGGGGTAGTATTTGTAAAGCTAGTTTGTTTTATAGTGGGAGCAAGGAGAAAACACTCATTCAACCCGTTTATTAATAGCCCCAGGTCTGTGGGTGGGAGGCGGAAGAGGAACAGCATCCTCCTGAGCGCAACGCTGTGCGTTGGCGGCACAAGCTGGAGTGCAAAGGATGCGCCATCGGTGCTGGCCGGGGCTCGCAGCGGCCCAGAAACCCACAGTCCCATTCAAAGGGCTGCCAGGAAAGCCTAGAATCCAGTCAGAAAGCTCCGTGCAGACTTTATGAGGGTTGGAAGCCAGTCACTTATAATTTTAAGAGCTCTGGACTGGGCTTTTATGACTTTGTTTTCTTCAAGCTGCATGTCCAAATGCCTTGGAGCGTTTTAACGTGGGTCCAGCTTGCTGGTTAGCAAGTATTTTGCTCTTAATCAGAGCAATTCTCCAGTACTTTCCGCTTGCAGCCTGGGGCAAAACTAGAAACAGAAACCTGAGCAGCTGAAGGTGGTTTTGGTCTTTTGGTTCCCACCTAATTCTCAGATATTTATTTCTTTGGATAGGCAAGATTGACCATGGAAAACCAGCATCTCCTTCCCTTCTCCTTTGGGTCCTGAAGCAAAACAGCTTTCTCTCCTCATGGAACAGCTCAGGTGAAGTTACCCACTCTATTTGTTCTTATTTTCCCACGTGGATGACTCCGCTCCTGGGCAGGTTTTGGGGATGGACTTGAGGATCGGCATGGACGGGCCCAGCACTGGAAACTTGGCTCTTTTGCAAGGCAGGTCAAGTGCTTAATACAAGAGTCATGTTCACGTCTAGGTTGTGCTAAGCCCACGTTAGAGGATGTCTTTGCCCGCACGTTGTTTAGGGTGTGTTCTGGAAAATATGAAAGGGAATTAATGTAATGACCTAGAAAGAAGGAGACAAGGATTTTGCCAGAATGGTTGGGAATGAGGAATGCTGATACTTTGCAGCTGTAAAGTTAATATCAGCTTCCTTCTGGTCCAGCTTTCTGAAATCCAGGGGATTTGCAATGGGACATTTTTGTGTTACAGTCAAATACTGTTTATGACACTAACTAATCCGGGGGAGCTGTAAACAGAAATAGATATGGGCTGAAGTGCTGGGCTAACATCAGCCTGTTGGCAGATGGAGACTTGGGCCCGTGCAGCGGGGGCCTCACGGAGCCCCTGCTCTCGTCTGCAGCCCGGGCGACGTCGGTGACGCTGCCGAGAAGCGCGAGGCACGTCCGGAGTCGTGACCCGGGTGGGCGGCTGCGGGGGCTGCGCGGCCACCAGCGCTCGTGCCAGCTTGGGATTTTCCTCCTGCTTCACATGGAGGAGTCTCTTTAAAGCAGGTTGCAATAACTCACCTGGGCACAGGCCTTTTTTTATTATTATTGTTGCGTGCCCCAGTGTATTTTTGCTCACTCTTTTGGGGCAGCGTGGGGCAAAGGGCTGACAGAAAGGAATGAGACAGTAATTTGGTACTGGGAACTCTGTGTTGTTCTCAAACATTCCCTTCTCTCTATTTGGGTAGGGTGGTGCTGTGGCCTAGCACTGCCCCTCTGCCTCCATCCGTCCTTTCTCTGCTAATTCTCCCTTCTTCAGCAGCAGGATTTCTTCAAGCAATGGGAATTCACCAGTATCTGCTTTTCTCTTCTTTCTTGCTAAAAAGAGCACTGAGAAGGTTGGAAAGTACTTTGCAAAATGCCCTGGTAAGACGTTTCCCACCGCTTGCTGCTTTTTGCTCCAGAAGTAGGAAAAACAA
>VZSV01000054.1:3370135-3442712 GCA_013398735.1 Nothocercus julius
CAATTTTATAGCTGGGACGATGCCACAGGGATTTGGGGTATGACATTAAGTGATGGGCCATAACTGAATGAAGGCAAGTGAATAACCAGCCTGTTGTTGTTCCTAGCGAAAGGGCCAGATGTGTTTTGTTCCTTGTTTAGTCACATGAAGCTTCCTCTAGAGCTGTGAACTGGGGCAAGCCAGCAGTTCGAGTAACAAATGTTGAGCCGTGTGCTGCATCAGCCGCGTGTCAGGCGACCCGTTGGGAGCAAGGCCTCTCCAGATGTAGCTGTAGCAAAAATCACTTCTCTGGTTCACTGCAGTCTTAGTGTTTTGCAACTTGTTTTCACTGTGAACAAATGTGTTTTTTGTTTTTTTTTTCCAAGGGAAAAAGCATCAAGGCCATCATTGCTGGGGTTGCCAGGGCTGCTAAGTCAGCTCATGAGGACCTGGAGTGAAGCGAAGTTTCACTGTTGGAAAGTCCTGTAAAAGGCCTCCAGCAGTTGGGTAAGAGATACAGAGGACAGGCTAACTAAACCCAGAGGGATAACAACTTGCTTCACATTAGGTTTGCACACTAACAGAGCTAGAAAGCATTCCTCCTTCCCAAAGTCTGTATTATCAGGTGCTTCACCTGTTTTGTACTAAAAATAGTCATGCCTTGCACTGCTGGATTGGTAGCACGGTCACTTTTAGTTCCTTTTCTGTCAAACTAGTGAGGCTCAGAGCAGCTCTTGCCATAACCCACCCGCACTGCAAACAGCTCTGAAACACAGTGTGATTTTATTTCATGCTTGGGTTTTAGAGTACACCTGGGAGTGCTGATTTCTTGGAGGTTTATCCCAGAGTGAGACGGGCCAGGATTTGGATGGAGGAGAAAACAGGTCAGCTCATGGCAATCAAACCAATCAACAGAAAATAATTTGAGGAAAAATGCTCCTAGAATTTTTTAGCATTTTTTTTAATCCATTGACTTGTTTCATTTGCACTTGGGAAGGTTTTAGGCTAAGTGTCACTGGGCTCTCTGAACTGGGAGTTACTGGCAGTTGTAGGGTCATCGTAACAGCATATTAGACAGAAAGATCAAGTTGAATTGAATAGGGAGGAATTTTACAAAGGGAATTTTTCCTGGCTAGTTCAACCCCGGAGGCTTCATCTTGGAAAGACAGCATGGGACAGGTCAAGGCTAGCGCGGGTGAAGCAGGGAATGTAAAAGAAGGAAAGCTTTAAGCTCCGCAGTTCCTCCCATCTGTATTGGTGAGGCAAAGTCTGATCTTGCAAAGATGTATATTGACTCTAAGTGCCAAAATTATGGAGACTCTGCACCAAGATACAGTACCTTGATGCTCATATATAGAGCTGACTAAAGGGAGCTGCATATTTTAAATTTGGATTTCCTTCCGATGGGAATGAGAAGTCAGAGTCCTGTAACTAAGGCCGAACCACTTCTAAATGGCTCGTTTTGATAAAGTTGAAACACTTCAATTTAAAATTTCAACATTCATGTTCTATGGCAAGATGAAAGCCAACTTTTTGACTATATTGTTTAATTGTAATAAATGTCAGACTGAAAAAATCAGCTTCATTGAAATGCCTTTCTATAATTGCCCAGGATGTTGTAAGATCCATTTAGCAAAAATGTGTTGACTTAATGGATGTAATTGAATCATCATTTTTTGATGGCAAAGCATCACAGTGGAAAAGTCCTCTGCCAGTAATTTCCTGGTTCCCTGTGGGCCAGGACACCTAGCAAGGTTCTTGTGAAATGCAAAACTTTGTCTTATGAGTCTACAGGTAATGCCTAAGTGAACAGCCTTTTCCCAGGTGAGTAAATAAATGGTTGTGGGGGGGGAAAAAACTGCTTGTTGGTGTCCAGGAAGAGCAGACGGGTGCCTGCGTGGCTCTGACTGCCCCCTGTCTGCGTTCCCACCACGGCGCTTAGCGGCGTCTCGGGTTTGGCCCCGCGGCGCCCCGCTGAGACTTGGGAAAGGCAGCTGGGACAGTGTGAAAGGCCGTGATTTACGAGCTCCCTGACTGGGAATCAGGAGTCACACCTGAGCCGGGCGCACAAGTATCGTGTTCACGCAGTATCAAACAGTGGGTTTTTTTTAGAGAACATAGCTACTGTGTTCAAGGGAAGCGTGGAGAAGAGTCTGTGATTGCCTCTCCAGTGCTGGGCCTCAGAGGTCGCCTGTCTTTTCTCCCACTTGCAGATGGGTTCGGTTTAACACAGTGAAGTGGGGTTATTCACCAAGCTCCTCAGCCTGCTTTCCCAGCAGCGTGTAACGCTAGAGAAAACCTGCCCCTCGTGCACGTAAGGGCATCTGTACACGAAAACAAAAATGGGAGAAGCCTCTGCTTCGGGGGTAGACGGGGTGGTGACAAAGCAGGAGCTGTCAGTCCTGTCCCTTATCTAGGATGAACTGCAATGAGCCGGTGTGTGCAGGGGCTGGGCCTTGGCTGCGTTGTGTTTATCATAGGCACGTGGTGCTGCAGCGCCCTGGGGAGCGTGGGCAGCCACGTGCAGCCTCTTCAAGGACGCTCGGGGGCTGCGGGTTCCCCACTGGTGATTCAGATCTAACAACTCTCATCCGCTGTCACGTTACAGACAGGATGATGGGGGCTTGGGGTGAAGTTCAGCCAAGGCAGAGGACTACGCAGCAAATTAATCAGGGTTTGAATGAGATTAAAAGCCTTAAGGCATGGGTAAATTCCCACTTATTCCCTCTTAGCCTCTGTATAAAATTCAGATTCATCACTAAATTAGCAACCCCTAGAAATTCTTAGTTAAATGGAAGGGCTGTTGTGATCTTTACATTTCTTTTTATTTATTATTGTTAATCTGGGAAGACTGAAAGCCAAATCTGCAGCTCCCACAAACACGGACTGGGAGGAAGGAGCAGAGCTCCGTTAGCAGCAGTAGGACTGCTCAGATGCATCCTGGCTGCAGATCCACCCTTAGGATTTAGGGAGGTTTCAACTTGAATTGCTAACTTTGATGCACCACTATTCCTATCATCTGTTAGTTAGCATTAAGAGAAAAAGACAGCACGATTCAGGTATGTATGTGTGTTGCTAACGTGGTGGGAACCTCGTCTCAAACCACTGTTTCTATTACCAGCAACTAGTCCCCAGCCTCGCTCTTCTCTCTCTTCTCCTGGTTTTCCCTTGCTCCTGATCCCATGAAGGTTACATGGGTTGAAAATAACACCCCCTGGCCTCTGGCTCGTTTTGTATTTCATAAACAGTAGTTGAAAAATCCTGAATAAATATAAAATGTATGCAGAATTTCCTGAAGGTTTCAAATGGAGACGCGAGGATGTGGGAATGGAGGAAGAGCTAGAGAGCTGGAGCTTCTCAGAGGTTGACAGAGCAACAGAAACTGGGATTTCAGAGGAAACGTAACGGCTTCTTGAACCAGAAGGTGACCTCAGTCTTTAAGGAGGACCCACTATTACACACTTTGTCTTTTGGTTTGGAATAATTCTTCCCTCTCAGAGAGCAGCTGCTGGTGTTTCCAGTTTGCGCTTCTGTTGCTGGGCCATGTCAAGGGCAGTTTGCACAGAGCTGGCCATGCAGGGATGACTTCATTGTCAGCGCGGCTGCAAAACCCCCAGGCTGCCACAGGTTTTGGCGCTGCTCTGCAGTGTCCCTTGTTCCAGCAGGAGCTGCTCGTTCTGGGGGCGTTCGGCATGGATGAACGTGCGCGGGTCTGAGTTCAACATCTACGTGTCCCTTCGTTTGTGCAGCTTCGCCGGCCTTCACCATGGGTCTCTCCGGTGGCTGGTGATCCTGCAAAGGCCTAACGGAGGCCGCCTTCCCTTTCCGAGTCTCCTGGAGCTGCCGGTGCTTCGCGAGGCTGCGGTGCTGCAGCTGAGTGGCACCGTAATTGGCCACCTTTGTCGTCTTGTTCCAGGTGTGCAGGGTATTGTTTTAAGCCTCCAACCCAGAACTAAGCAAACCTCTAGTTCCTTCTTTGTTAATGTTTACCTGTGCAAACAGAGCTCATTTCACAGGGTGCCTTGTGAGCGGTTCTCGTTTCTCTTCCTGATGGAGAGACCCAACACAGTGTCAAACTGTGGCTCGAACTTGCCTGGCTGTTGGCATAGGGCAGTTGTGCTCTGATCTGGCTTCTTATCCAAAAATGATCTCACTCCAGTTATCAGCTAGTGTATATTTTTTATTTGAATCCACTGAATCAGCCCAGACAGAGAATTTTTTCCAAATCACTCAGAATTGTTTCCAAAATTTTAGAACAAGCTATGAAGAATTTTATAAGGGTGAGAATTGTTGACCGTGGCTCATCTGCTGTTTCAAATTGAATGAATATTTTCATCTAATAGAAGAGAAAAAAAAAAAAGAAAAGTCTAGTAAAAGCTTTTTTTTTTTTTTTTTTTTTTTTTTTTTTTTTTTTTTTTTTTTTTTTTTTTTTTTTTTTTTTTTTTTTTTTAAGGTCTAGTAGAAGTTCTGAGTTCAGCTCACCTGGCTATTGCCAAACAAACCACACTTATAGGTAAGATAGAGGGCAATAGTTAGGGGAAAAAAATACATCTTTGAATAGCTATAAAGACATCCTGGCACGTGAAGTATTTAAATTCAAATGTCATTCTTAAGTACTTTAAAGAAATGTGCTTATCTGTTACCCTGCACAGCATCCTTGGGAAATGGTGCAAGCAGATAGCACGAACCGTGTGGGATGAAAGGGGAATCCTCTTGTGCTCAAAAACCCCATCGAGAAGAGGGGGTTTGGTCTCCTAAAGCAGTTTGTGCTTGGGAGGAACACGAGGGAGGCACAGAAGGCAGCAGGTTTCCACTGTTGCTTACGAGTAAGGAGATGAAGAAAATGACAAAGACAGCTTGGGGTGTCTTAGACGTGGGTCACTCAAAGCATGTGCCACCAGGAATGGAAGAGTATCGTAAGCGTTTGCCAGATTAATACCTGCATGAGAGAGACTCTCTTTGAGCTAAATAATTCAACTGCACAGTTAAGCTTCGTGGGGGGAAAAATTTCTTCAGAATTCCAGGTTGAATCAGCACCTTGGTGGTAAACTAGCACCTCAGACCTGTGTCCTCTTTGCCCCGGTGCTGTGAAGAGCTGCCTGTTGCAGCACTGTCTCTGGTGTTTGTTGTTGTCCTGCTGATTTTTGGGGTGCAGTAATAAGAGTTGGATGCCACGTGCGGGCAGAGCAGAAACCTCAGCTGCTATGTGGAAAGAAGCAGCCTATAGATTGTGAAGGAGTTCAGTGCGTAAAGATGGTATTTGAATTCACTCTTTCCCTTGCCTGGATAGGATGGCATGAAAACAATTTAATTAAAACCCTCAAAGCACCCAGACGGCGCGTGGCTTTAAAGCAGATGTAGATAGCGTGAAACCTCCAGAGATGTCTCCTTCCCCATTGCTGTGTATGAGAGGGCCCGTCGGGGTTAGTACAGAATAAAAACATGCTGCGCAGCATAAATCCTGAGCAGCTTTGCCAAAATGAGGATTTAAAATATATGCAGCCCGCCCTTCTGCTTTCTTTTTTTTTTTTTTCTTAAAGACGACTTTCAGGTAATCTGGAATCTGGAAAATCTGGAAAAATACAATTTAATGAAGTTATTAAAAGATTGCTCCAGCTGCAGTCCCTTTCCCCCGACAGAACCATGAGATGAATTTAGAAGATGTTTTTCTTCTTATTAATTAAGAATTGAGCTTGGTGTTTGTCCTTTAGCCAAGACCCAAGTTGTGAAAGGCACCAACTACCACAGAGTTATAGGAGATACCCAGTGCTGTAATGGATCAGAGTAGCTGCCGATCTCATGTGCTGCCGCCTTTAACTAATAATGTTTCAATATCCTGAAAAGCTTTAACAAGCCCCACAACTGCCCTAACCTTTCAGGTAGCAAGGCGTGTTAGTAGTGAGCTACCTCCAAAGTACTCAGGCTTATATGTCTTTAAAAATGCTGCAATTTTATTCATATAAATATCTAACTTTTGAGGACATCTTTATGATCTCAGTGGAAGCTCTTGACAGTGAGTTTCATGGGCAAATTTTAGCATAAAAAAAATCCCCGTTTTTTCTGTTTTGATATATTGCTGATCGTCATCTTGCATCTTCCTGAAGGACGAAGTAGGGAAGAAAGACTCATTTATTTGCTTACGTTTATTAATTTCCTTTCTACCTGAATGATTTGTTTTTCTCCCATTCCTCTCAGTTTTAATACAGACTGAATTTGCAAATGATGACAAGTTGCCTGTCCCTTGGCCTTTCTTTTCCCTCTTCCCTTCTTTTCTTCAAGAGTTGAGCCTATGGCCTATGCCAGAGTCCAGGTAGCTTTGAATTTCCAGTAGGTTATGCTTGAATATTGACTTTAGCTTAAAACCTGGGAAATTTCAGCATAACGAAGGCAAGTCTGAATGCAAAATGGACAAAGCCACCCGTGCTTTTTACTATGGCATTTAGCGCAAACGTTGTTCAAGGGGTTGTGTAAAGCTGAAACAGAGGCCAATGAAAGAAGCTGTCTGCCATAAACCCCTCCACGGCGAGGTGGGAGCGGGGCAAATTCCTTATTTGTGCTCCTTATCGAGCTCTGCGCGCAGCCCACGTCGGGATCTGCTGGTTTCTGGGCGCCACCTCTTGGGCGCCGCGGAGGGGCCGCGGCCCCCAGCGCCGCTGCTCCCAGCGGTGCGCGGAGGAGAGGAGCGCCGAAGGAAGCAGAGTGAGTGCGGCATCAGTGCCACAGCCACCTGCTCCGACGCGCTCCCTGCGCAACGGGGCAGCGGGACAGGCACACAGCGGCCTGGCGCTGCCCGAAGGCCCAGGAAGCAGGAACGGAAAGAGTTAAAACACCTGGGCCTCCTGCACTGGGGATTCATGCCTTGACTTACGAGCTGCCTTTGTTTGGGAGTTTTATGATGCCATCCAGGATTAACTGATTTGGCCATTAAAGGGAGAAAAAATCGATAAAACTGCAAAGCAGTCTGTAAATTCCGGTAACAAGAGGTGCCAACCTCCACGTTTCATAACGGATGGGAGCTGGACGTTTTTATTTTCATCTTTATTTCCAGTGCGGCTCTAGCTGAGGGGGACGATGTTAATCGCCAGGAGAGAGGCAACAACCAGCTAATAACACCCGGTGTCCACAGCGCTGCGCGAGGCGCTGGGAAAGCACAGTACAGTCCTTCCCCTTAGCTGCTTTAATCAGTCATTAAAGAGTTGTTAAAAGAAGCGATGGGAGGCTTAAAAGCCATGAGGAGACCCGTGGCTACTTAGAGGGTCAGCTGGAGAGCACCGCTGGTGAAAGCAAAGCAAAAAGCAATGGGATTAAGCTGCACTCCTGAACAAGCTGGAGTAAAATAATATTAAAAGAAGAAATCCTCATGGGACAGAAAACGGCAGCGTTTTGCTTGCCAGGCTGTCTCAATAACCTGCTTCGGTTGTGCTAGTGGCATCGCGGAGCAGCGGCCGCCAGCGCCGTCCCTGGGGAGGACTCCATAAGCCGATGCTTCGCTCCTGGCACGTTTCGCAGGGAGCGCAGCGCTTTGGGGGGTTCTCTTCAGGACGCTTTTGCAGAACCCTAGTGCAAGTAGCTACAGCTCTCTATACAGCCATTGAAAAGTAAAGCAGTCGGTACATCTTTCTGGCCAGGCATTCATTTATTAGTGCTTGAATCAAGCAGGACAGCAATAGCAGCCGTGGCACGAGCAAAACCCCAGGGAGTGGCGGTGCAGGGGTTGGAGCAGGGGAGGCCTCCCTGCCTGAGAGAGGCTTGGGGGCTGAAGGTCGGAACTGCATTTCCTAAAAATAGTATCTCTGAAATGCTATGAAAACTGCACGATTTTTCCTTTCTAATTTTAATGTGTTTTGAAGGCCAGGCATTATTGTAATAAGCGCAAATAATAAATGGGAAGATAGGGAAAGGGGAGTTGTTTTTAAGAAGTTTTCCTTCCATCGATAATGTCGCCTCATACCATTGAGTTCAAAATTACGTACCTCTTTCAGCAGAAGGAGACTGAAGGAAGGGTTGGGAATGACACTAATCTGTCACTTTGGGGTCCAGTCAGCCCGCACTGGATGGATCCTCATTTGCAGAGAGTCATTTAGGTCTCTAAATCGGTCTCCCAGTGAAGGAGAATCTGGCCTCTTCCAGGTACAATAGCTGTCTTCAGAGCTAAAGGGTAAAACGCGATGCCTTGTTATCCCTCAGAGCCTTAATGCACTTGTGCCAAGGAGCTCTGAATGTTAAGTGAGATGCGCCTAAAATGGACCTTTTGGGAGTTTTGCTTTCAAGGCTGTGTTGTTAGTCAGACACAGGTTTCCATGAAATCCCAAAGGCTGCCTGCAAGGTGCGGTGGTGCTGCGCTGCCCTCCCAGCGCATGGAGCAGCAGAGAAACTCTCCGCAGGAATATAAGTATTTGCAACTCGCTTGGTCAGCATACCGAGGCGTACAGTGGTTTTGGGTGGAATTTAAACGAAGGGCTGTGCGGAGCATCCGTATAGGCTTTGCCTTTAAGCTTAACACTGACTCTGTCCCCATCCCGCGGCGGCAGCGCCGTCCTCGTGCAGCCCAGGGCGCTCGTGCCGCGTCTCCCTGCCGTGAACAAGCGCGTTATATCCAAGTGACAACCGGCCCGCCTCGAGGGTCCCGCTCGCTCCTGGGCAATTTTCAGGCTCTTCCCCACGGGGAAATCTTTGTGGCAGGCTTAACAAGGTGGTTCTTGCCTTTGGGAAATTAAAAATAGTAATGATCGCGTATTCAGAGCTAGGTTTAATGTTTCCAGGCACAGTAGCAGAGGAAGGGGAAGCCGCTTAATGGTATGGCACTTTAGTGGAAATATGTCTATTGATATGTCTTAAGCTGTCTTTGGTAATTGAAAACAGGGTGAAGTACCTGGAAATAGTGACAACGTGTCTTCAGCAGAGAGAAAAGCTGAAAGTAAGGAGACCCAAAGAAGGTCCTGGCCTAGAAAAAAGGGAATTTGGTTGCGGTGCTGTTGAGGGCCAGCAGCACTCCTGAAGGTACCTGGCGTCTGGCTTAAGTGCATTGCAAAGAGGAGGAGGGAGGAACTGCTGCTGCCAAAATAGAGGTAGAGGAGGCTTGTCAAAGCTCACAGGGACCCAGGACCGGGGCAATTTGACCCATTTCTCCATCACGAGTCCGGCCTCGTGTGGGGCTGGTGCTGCCCTGCGCCGGCTGTAGATGGTCCCAGCAGGTCCGTAACAGCTGCGTGCAGCTGGTTCCAGCCAGTCTGTAACGGCCGCGTGCAGCTGGTTCCAGCCGGTCCCAGCCGGTCCGTAACGGCCGCGCGCAGCTGGTCCCAGCCGGTCCGTAACGGCCGCGTGCAGCTGGTCCCAGCCGGTCCGTAACGGCCGCGTGCAGCTGGTTCCAGCCAGTTCCAGCTGGTCCGTAACGGCCGCGTGCAGCTGGTTCCAGCCAGTCTGTAACGGCCGCGTGCAGCTGGTTCCAGCCAGTTCCAGCTGGTCCGTAACGGCCGCGCGCAGCTGGTCCCAGCCCGTCCATAACGGCCGCGTGCAGCTGGTTCCAACCGGTTCCAGCTGGTCCGTAACGGCCGCGCGCAGCTGGTCCCAGCCGGTCCGTAGCGGCCGCGCGCAGCCCGGGCAGGGGCAGGAGCCGCGGGACCGCAGGGGCGGCGCGTGCGGAGGGACGGGGCAGAGCGTCGCCGCTGCAGGCAGAGAGGGGCGCGGAGCCCGCGTGGGCAGCCGCGAAGCCGCCGGCGGGTGCTGGTTCTCCCAAGTGAGCCATGGGTCAAAAAGTGGTGGTCTCAGGAGGTGCTGGGGTGAAGAGAATTGCAAAGAATGAAGAAGGTGAGTCCAGCCTCCCTGTACTGTGTCTCTCTGAGCACAGTGGTGTACAAACAAGGTAGCAGATCTAGCCCAATCTGATCGTTTTAAGGAAATAAGTTGTTCTTCCTATTCAAAAGCACCCAGTGGTCTAGCTCGTTCAGGGGAAAATTGCCCCGTATGGAAAAATCTACATCTGGATTTAAAAACAAACTACCTTTTAAAAGAGAGTGAAACTTGCCATGGAAGTGACTGAGCACCCTGCTAAAATCTGACAGAGATGGAGTGAGGTTTGGCCGGCGCAGCTGAGGTTGGTGCGCGCACATACAGGCTCAGATGTGGGAAAAGGGCATGGCATGCTTGGATTCTCCTAAAACCTGTTCCTAGTGGCGTTATCCTAGCGTGGAAATTACCCCCGTGTCCACTAGATGCTACTGTTGCTCTGTATAAACGTGTTACATAAGCGAGGTGGTTCCTGAGCCTAACCTGGGTCCCTGTGCAAGGAGCCCTTTCTGTGTCAAACATTTCCGTCACCAGTATCCACCTCCCTGTTATTTTTTGATTGTTACTGTCACATCTAGAATTTACAAAATTGTCACTTAGAGCAGAAAGTGACAATTTCCTTCTAAATCTCCTGCTTGTGGTGACCTCTTTTTGCCCTTTTTCTAAGCAAATTGAATACATCCAGTACATGGCAACATTTAAGAAAAAAACAAAATGACCAGAAGTAAGGCTATTCTTTTTAATGCTTCATGTTTTTGCAGTAAATTAATAATGAGTTTACCATTCCCTATTGAGAAACGTTAGTCATAGGAGTTAAAGAAAATACAATACAGAGTTTGTCATTAATTTTGCGTTCTCATTGTATGATTACTTAGGAAAAATTGTTTTGAAGAGGGTTGCTCTGTCTTTGCTTGTGTTTTTCTGTTGTGTTTGCTTTCCTTCTTTCCCTGTAGTTAATGATACAGCCAAATGAGAAGGTGCAGCAAGTGGTTGTACGTGTTGTAGCACTGCATGGGGCTTTCCAGAGCAAGGCTCGAGTCGGTCTGGGTGCCTCATCCTCAGCTCGACCTTGCCCACAAGTTGACACCACTGTCTGTGAAAGGATTTGCTGTCCGTTACTCGTGGCCTACAGATGTAGACCAGATGGACACTTAGTGTTATCCATGTTTAGAAGAGTGCTGCTCCCTTTACCTAACCCTTTGGAGAGAGACTAAGTCATTCTGTATCGGTGACGTTGCTGCTCAAGTATTTTCCAGCTCTTCCATTCTTTTTCATCTAATAGTGATTATATGATGCAGTGCTTTCTCCTTTCACTAATAAAAATAGGAAAAGCAAGGATTCCTCCCTGTGGGACCCCACAAAAAGCATTCCTGTTCAATTCTGTGTTCTTTTTTTTTCCAGTGTGACATCTAAAGAAGCAGGACAAAGTCCTGGCTCAAACCTGTGTGCGGCTGACTTTAAGATCGAGTTTCAGCCTTTTTGCAAGGTTTTGCTAGAGCGTGTGTGTGTGTATAACAGTGGCCTAAGAGGTTTTAATCCCTGCTGCTTTATTAGCTCTAATTAATACAATTAAATAGGTTCTGTGTTACGCAGTGTGATTGCAGCTGTGAGGCCCTTGCTGTTCAGATCCACACATGTGTCTGGCTGGAGTATAATAAGCCCACCCTCTTGCTCACAAAACCCTGGTCTCCACAGTATGAGCCGCTCTTGCAAAATAACTAGCATTCCAGCCGTATCCTAGGAAAATCACCTCAACGTGCCCCCATGGAATTAGCTTAACTGCTGGAGGTTAAATGTGTGTGTTTGGTGCAGAGCTTAGTTTTGTGATAACTTAGTTTTGTGATAGGATTTTTTTTTTTTTGGCATAATGTAAATAAACAAATACATCATATAGTAACCATCCTTTCTTAGCAAAGGAAAAAAACAACAAAAGTCAGCTGGCCAGAATGAGAGTGTTCTGGTTAAATAACTGTTCCTTCCAAATAGGAATTGGGTTGCCAAAATGCTCCTATTTGTCACCTGTGGATGTATGTATTCCTGTAAGAAAGGACAGAAGTATTAAGGACAGAATTTCTTCTTTAGATAGAAAAATTCTATTGTTACCTGGAATCTGGGTTTTTATTGCAGTTACAGAATAGTGTCAAAACCAATGTGAAAATGGAACTGTGAAAGGCGGAGACAGACTTTTACCAAAGATGTGGATCAGTGCAGTGAATAACAAACCATAATGAATATGAACATTAAAAGGGGAGCAAAAAAGGCATTCAAAACTAAAGGTTGGGGCTGAATGTGTCACTGTCCTGTCTATACGTTATTTTTAGAAATTTCCTGCCTATTCTGGGTTTTTCCATTTTATTGCTTCAGGTGGGATCTGATAGTTGAAGACAAAGAACAGCGCTGGCTGCCTCTGAGGGATAATTCCTTATGCTAAGGAAATCTTTAGAATTAATTAAGACAGTTTTATCATTCTTCTGAACTTCCAGAGTGGCCCAAAAAGGCTGTATTAACCATCAGAAACGCTTGCTGTTGTAATGCAGCAATACTAACCAGGGGTATATTTCAGTGAGGGGGAGGACCCTTCCCGTATGGACCATGTTTTGCACCGAACTGTGGATTCTTTCTTTTTTCCTCTCCAGGAGATACAGCTCCAAAACTTACTGAGCAAATAATTAATTCCACCTTAAAGAGTCACCTCAGAAGTGGTACTAAACTGAAGAGCCTGATTGTGCTGTCATTTTGAAAATATAAATATGCTCTGAGTTTAACTTTTTATAACGATCTTTTCTTTAACTGTTTAACATAAGAAATAGAGATGCCTCTGATCAAAGGAAGCCCCCTGATGTTTTATGTGATGTGTCTTTTTTTGACTAGAACAAAAAATAGATCTGACGGTACTTGAAAGTTTAATCTGTTGAAAGAAGAGCTGTACTTGCAGTATGCATTGGATCTCAGTTGTTTGAAGTGCCTTGAATTTTCTCATCTGAGTTGACATTGTTTTACTTCATTGTTCTTGTATTTAAGATAAAAACACTATTTTAAAGATAACACAAAAAGTAATCATGAGGAACACTGGAAGTTCACAATTCATTGTAGGCTTTTCTAAATGTTTTTTGAATGACTGTATGCTTTTTTTTTTTCTATGCAGGTCTAGTTAAAGTACTATTTACACTATTACATGCTAAAGAGCTGGAGAATAAATCTTTCATGAATGTCCATGAATCATATAGGTCTTCACTCTGGTTTGTCTGTTTGGGTGGGATTCTTGCAGAAAGATGATCCCTGGAGGTTACTACCGTTTTCTGGTTTTGGCTGGACTTTATATGTTGATTCCTGTCTTGATCTACTTTAGCTATTAGGTAGGCCTTTTAATGTAGGAATTCTTCCCAATCAGAGAGCACTTATAATCAGACCGAAACATTTAATGGAACAACAATCACTCTTTTGTTTATTATTTTATTGCAAGCTTATGTTTCTCTCCTGAGTTTTGAAAGATGCTGCTACATCCTATTCAGTCACAGGAAGGAATGAGCCATGACGTTTCTTCGTAATGAAAATGCTGATCTACTGTTTATCTTCATTGAGCTAAATGAAATGTTTCAAGGACTGACTCAGTTTCTATATATTTTTATTTTAGCCAGTGAAATGTGAGTGTTTTGATATCTCTCTTCGTATTTGCTTTGCTTTTTTAAAAAAACTGGGAAGAGCTCAGCTTGCTTAGTATCTCATCTCTTTCTGGGTCTTCCCTGACTTGGGATGGATGGTTTTATATGGTGGAAAAAACAAAATGTTGAACACTAAAGAATATCTGTTAGGGATGCTTATAATGATCCTTTTCTGCCCAGATGAAAGGGTCACTCGTGTTAAAGTGGATATGTTGTCCAAGATGATAACTCCTGTTTTCTTAGATCTTGCAGTCTGTTCCTTTGTGGTTTACCTGCTTTACGGAGGACGCTATAGAGAGACAAAATCTGTTTCTTCCAGCTCTGCCTCATTCCACAAGAAAAGACAGATTTTGTTACTGGCTCCCTCTTACCCAGAATGATCATATCCCTGAGAGCTCCCTCTCACATCCTTATCCTCTGCTGATGCTTCTTGGAAAGGTGATGGAGGTGAAAAGGATGGAAGATTTTTCTGTAGGCCTGTCTCAGCTGAACCAGCTCTGGGCTTCCTGAGGAATCTGGACCTCTCTGAGACCCACGCGTTTCTCATGTGTCCCTGCAACTCATGTTACCATGCACATAGGCACAATGACAACTCATGCCATCTCAGCACGTGCAGTGGTGACATCTCTCAAACCGGCCCACTTCCATAAGATCTCATAGCTGGTTTAAAAAAAAACAAACACCAAAACTTAAGTGTTTGGCAGCAGCTAATATTCTGCTGCTTGCAGTAATGTGTTGGAATACATTAGTGCCCTAGCATTTGCTCAGGGACCAGTGTGAGGAATGCTACTTGGTATCTAATGATAGCTGGCGTTGTGACTTGCAGAGAGTAAGTTTTCAACAAACAAAACATTTACCATGATACTGATGCGGCAGATATATGCTGTGCCAAACGACTGTTAAAAATAATTTGTGGCTGCCAAGGGAAGGTTTTTGTTTGTAAGCTGCACAACAAGAACGTTGCTGCTCTGGAATGGCAGGTACCCATAGTGCTTGAGACTGTCCGGGTTCTCTTCAAACACACACTTTCAGAGCCAAACATCAAATATAAAACGTCAAGAAAAAAAAAAAAAGCTATCGTTTGTACCCTCCTGACTTTAATTCCATACCTTAAAGTTTTAACAGGGATGAACTCTAGATTTGAAAGCCTTGTAGAAGTTTTCAAGACTATTCAGTAAAGTCAGATCAACATGGAGCAAACTCCCTTCTGCAATATAATGCTCTCTCCTCACTTCAGTGTATTTCAGTTTAGAAGTCTGCTTTTTTGGTGTAGTTTAAACTTGACTTGAATCAGTTTAATGACCACAACTTGGGTTATTAGCCAAAGGACCAGGCAGATTTTTAGTATAGCCTTTTTGTCTGTCTGAAATCTCTCCTTGACCTTTCTTTTGCAAGCAGCTTTTACCCCAGCCATGAGGTACCTCCTGGCTGCTGGAGGTTGATCCATTCAACTCTGGATGCTTTCGCTAAAGCGGCTTTTGCTGAAGTGGCTTCCATAGTACTTAACAAGTGACTCCTAAAAGTCACCAAAAAATAATTTTTGTTATTTTTCAGTTCTAGCAGTTTTAAGCAGCTGTAGGTGTCCTCAGTTTTTGCCCCTGTTTTATACACAGTGATAAATGTTTCCTCTTATCTTTGGTCTTCCTGTTTTTCTGTTCTTATATTAACTTTTGTTATAGTGGATTTTATTATTTGTGCATGTTGTCAAGGTAGCATTTCTACTTCTGCTACCTTCATAGTTGGAAGTAACTAGGCTCAGATTCAGCTAGCGTGTGTCCCTTATAATCTCTGTATATGCACTTTATTTTCAGTGAGTGATGCAAATGGGTAGTAATTTGGGTCTTTACATGGCAAGCAGAAAGCTCCTTGAAACTTCTGTCCTTCACTGCAAAGAGTTTGTGTAAACTGTGCAGCTCTGTAGCCAAATTTCCCCTCCTTTCACTGAATAATAGGAGTAAAAAGCTCCTCCACCTTTAGAATTTCAAGTCATGTATTTTTTTATCCTAAAGCTCTAATCATGGTGTTGAGCAACTCCTGCTTAACTCAGTTGCCTCCTGGAATATGACATGCTATTGCATTTGCCTCTTCATTTATCTGCCTTTTGGTTCTCTTCTAGCATTCCTGACCAACACAACATGATCTCATGCCAGGAGAGCAACAGCAGCAGGCAGGCTTGGGGACACCCAGAGAAGTTCCCTACACGTCCACGTCTAACAGCCAGGTACTTGTAAGGGGCAGCTAGCCAGACCAGTCAAATGCCACCCCTGCAGAGCAAATCCTGAGATTTCCTTTCCTTTAATGGCAGGATGACAGATACTGCCCCCCGAATCTGACCCTCCTCCAGTAATTGTTACAAGCAAGTATATCTGCCTAATAGGTCCATATTACCTATACTCCTAGCACATATTTCTCTCTAAGTGTTATTGCTTCTCTTTTATGTTAAGTTTTGCATCGGAATTGCTGCTGTCACACAATAAATTATTTTTCTGCTTTAGATTAACAGAGCTGCAATACTCAATGCCATGGGCAAATCATGATGTATCTGCGCACATAGATCAGGGTGGCAGTGAATGATGAGTGCTTTGCCAAGCAGAATGCCAAATTGATTACATATTGCAGTAGTTGGAATATAAAGCATCATACTAAAAAGACATAATACTTTATGTTGTTTAGCCCTGGGAGAACATTTTTTTTAACAATGAGGTAGAGGTGATTTTGATGGGATTAATAGCTTTACAGGTGATAAGAACTCAGCAGCATGGTAAGCCAAATTCTGTTCTTGTCTATGCAGAAATTGGCTATTTTTGCAATTTATTATTTCTGTGCTGCTCTAAAATGATGCTTCCTTTCTTACAGAAGGTGTTGCACCCAGCTGAATGTGTGTGTGGCCATAGAAAACTATGATAGATAAGGGGCTCCTTTGCTCCACATTGAGAGAACAAACAGAGCTCTTCATTTAATTTGACTTTTAAGATTGTAGCCATCCGAGTGTGCCATGCCATTTTCTCTACTCCCACTGAATGATTAGGGCGGATAGTCTGAACTAATGTTTGTTTTTCCTCCCTTGCTGTCCCCTTGCTCTCTTTGTAAGAGATTTTCTAATGAAATGAAAAAACACAGGCCAGAGTAACCAAAAGATGGTGCTGATGCATCTGTGAAGCTGGTTGGCCAGAATTGAGAGAGGAAAACAAAATTTGCACTGATGCACGTGTGCTCTGAAGAGACATTTATTTTAAATAATGAATGAGTATTTCTGTTCACTGTATAGCACTGTGAATGTAAACAATATTTACTGATAATGTTCAGCTTCTATAAATGGATTAATAGATATTAGCAGCTTAATGGTATCTTTGAGAATTAAATGGGATAAATTTAAATATATCCACATAGTAACTCTTAAATTTTGCTATTATATTACAATTCCCATGACTGGTCTTTCTCCTCATAAAAAATTTATCCAAAAAGTGTAGAAAATACCAGAAACACGTAAGTAGGATAAAGAGTCAAACTGTACTTTTTGCTTAACCATATTGGAATGTTTAATTTATATCAGGTTCAGTTTAACCACTATAATCTTGTCATTTTCCAAAATCATCATCAAATGATTAAATGTTGGTGGATGCTGGTGATACTGCTGAAAATACACTTAGATGGTGCTACTAGAAAAATAAATAAATAAAAGCAAATAACATGAAGCTTCCCAGTTATATTATTAAGGAAATTGCCAAGAATTCCTGTAGCGTGTACAAGACCTCCCTCGGTCTCCTCTGCCCGTATCTGCCTGGCAAAGGAACGGGAGAATCATTCCTTCATATCCAAATGCACAGAGCCAGCGAGGGGGCACATGTGTGCATGTTGAGATGCTGTCCAGGGGAGCGAGGAAATACTCCGGATCTGATTGTTCCTAGCAGAGGAGGATTTTCAGTGGGAAAGCTGTAATCCCTAACTACTCTACTTCAACCATGATTTTACAGGCCATATGGTTTTCAAAATCCTGGGCTACAGCTTTCCAAAAGACAAGTTTTCCACGGCATGATAAAGTAAAACTGTTGCTTGTTGGCAGAGTCTTGGAGATTCAGAATTGCTATGGACTTGGGTTCTCAAATGTGCTCTTTGAGAACTGTGCTGTCAAACAGTAGCAAAGTATTGGAATTACTTCTCCACCCTGCCAAGAGGTCATCTCCCTGCTGCACCTTGCGGAGCAGTCCTGCCAAACGGAGGCTCCTTCGGGCCCGCAAAGTGCTTCTCAAAGAGCATGTTTGGTCTGGAGTACAGAAGGCCCTAGGCTTTAAGCAGTTAGAAGCATAAGCTAGGAAATACCCACAGGTCCCTTCCTTGCCTGCTCTCACACGCTGCATGAGGTTGCTTGTTGTTCTCCCCAGGGCTTGGTTACGGTGATCAGAATCCCCGCTGGGTTTAACCCTCCTTCCTGTGCAAAGGGGCAGTGTGGGAGGAAGAGATGTTGCCTCCTGCAAAGGGTGAGGGCGATGAGCGGAAGGTGGTAATTCCCTTCACTGAGCTCGTACAGCTGAGGCTGTGGGAGGTTGTGCCTTTTGCTTAAAAGGAGGGAAAATGAAGTAATAGCTTCAAGAGCTCTTGGTCACAGGCTGCACGGAATAAGCAAATAGGAGCTGTCTAAAAATTTTAGCAGCGCAACTTTGTCTCAGTGTACATCAGCAAAGCTTTTGCTGTGTTGTATTTCCATTAAGGAAGTTTTAATTAATAGTCACATTTCTGAAAATGAAGATGAAAGGGAAGTGGAAGAGTTTGGTATTCTCTCAACTTTCTCAGATCAAAAGGAGACAGATCAGGTGGTCAGAAGATATAGATTGAGCTGTCCTTTTATAACGGCTCCCAACTTCTCCAGATTCCTGTCCTGCAATAAGGGAGAAAGCCCTGTAAATTTAGCAGCTTATATACAAATATATACCACGTGCACATGGTGTCATACCACCAATATATTCCTGCCTGTAAAGGGCACCAGAATTTCCATCTGACTTTTATAGACCAAGTCAAATGCATATAGCAGAAAACAAGCATAAATTCTTTAACACTTTGGAAAGTGAAGATTGCTTTTCTTTACATATAAGGCAATTCTTTGGGATAAAGAAACTGAGAGAGTAAACATGTGCCATTGGAAATACCGGATAGTATTTATTATGTGCCATTTCGAGCAACTTCTCATTCAAGTTACAGATGAATGATAAAATTCCTGTGGTTCCTTAAGGCTTTTTACCCGCTTTATTATACAGCCTAATGCAGACAATTAGACTGTCAAAAATATTTTACATGTTGGCTTTTATTATTATTTATTATATATAATATATATATATACACACACATTTATTATATATTATTATTTTATGACTTCGAGTCTCTGACAAGTTTCTGGTGGATTCCCTAAGGTGGCTTTCACTAGGAATCGCAAAATTTGCCAGAGTTAATGATGTTTTGTGCCTGCCTGACTTCACCATGTTTTAGAGGAGTGACTTGTTTTTTTTCCTGGACGTTGAAGTGCCTGTTGCTGCGTCCTGCTTGCCTGAGAGCAGGTATGGAAGAGGAATTTGTGCTTAGTCTGCTCTCCACAAATGCAGTGGAGTGGTGCAAAACCGCTTCAGTGAATGACTTGCTTATATGTGCAGAGAATCATCCACACAGGCTCACAGATTGTATTGAATCCTATATTTTAAATATTTTTAAGCTTTCTTAGAAAATAAAAACAGTGACAGTTTGTGTCACGAGATGTTTTTTGCTGTTTTTCAGAAATAATCACAACTGCAATGTTGATTCAGACCTGTAGCTGTGAATGCATAGAGAGATAATTGCTGTGTCCTTGACATTTTTATGGTCTTTTAAGGTCAGATGAGAATGTGTGTACTAGGAGCAGGGAATGAAATAGTAACCAGAAGTTGTTAGAATTACATCCTGACATTTTTATTAGATCTAAATATGTCAGTTCCTCTCAAGAACAAGTGTATTCTGTGTAAAACCATATTATTCATTGCTGGTCTGTTTTTTCATGCCTCCTATGAGAGGAAATAAGCCACTATGTGGAGCTGGCTACCGTGGTGCACATGGCCTTTAGGAACAGAATCAACAGCTCTCAGCTGCTGACAGCTGCGAAACAGCAGCATTGAAGTCTTTGTTGGTTTTACATTTTAGTTGATCCTTAAAAATAAAAGCATCTCTTGCTGAAACCATACAAGAGGTTCTACTGGAAAATAAGGAAGCACCAACATTGTGGCTGTCTGTATTCTTAAGCAAATTTTAGTATTTTAGAGATCTTGATGGAATACAAAGATCTGGATCGGCTTAGCTTCCTTGCCTGTAGGAGTTTATTGAAAAACAGATGCCTTATGGAAGGCATTTATTGATGATATTAGGTATATGCAAGGCTGAAGAAATGTTCGCTCTTAAAATCAATGTAAACACATGTATCTCAGTCTAATATGACTTTATTTGCAGAATTTATTTGATATCAGCTATTTATCATCTCCGCTTGCTGATCAACCTTTGAATGGAGATAGTCCATTGAAAGGCCCCATGGGAGAACACAGTGACTAAGCCCTTGGGCTGAAGGAACCAAGCGTACAAAAAAGACCAGTGTGTCTTGTCAGGAGATTTAGGAGACTTGTATTCCAAGTGCTACCACAGATCTGGTGGGAGAGAAGATAGAATCAGTGTGTTTCTGGGATTGTTCTTGAGTCTCCTTGCCCTACTTTGTGGTTCCTCAAAACTCTGTTGACCCTGCTGTCCTGCATCCTTTGCTTCTGGTATATGATGACTTCAGCTGAATGCAAGTCCATAGGTCATATACGGGGCTGTGTTTGTATGCTTGTGACAAACAGGAGCCCAATAATCTGATGTTGCCATTGAGCTGAGGTTAAAATAGAAAATGAAACACATTTTATGAAAACAATGCCTTTTAACAAAGCATATTGTTAAGGAGAAGCAGTAGAAAAAGTCGCAGCACTAAGCGATTCTTTTTCTTTCAACAATTGCTAATTTAGTTGTAGGTAAAATTACTGTTGTTGGGCTGAAAATCTGAAGCTTTGATGCATGCTCTGCTTTCACTAAGTGCCACAGATGAGCTTTTCTGCATGCCTGCCTTTCTTTGTAGTCAGAGGCTGTAAGACTCTTCATTGTGTGCAGCTCTGTTTCCAACTCAGAACCTGTGCTTGGTGCGTCGGTGCTGGTGACATGTGAGTAGGGGATGCCTGCAGCCCTCCTCGGGCTCTTGTCTGAGCAAAACAGTAAGGTGCTTTGTGCTTCTGTGTTGTTAAATTTGTCCATATATGATGGCGCTCCTGTCAATTGCAGAGTTCTCAAAGCCTTGAATCCTTGAAGCCTTGCTCTGGTCTAGCTGGAAACTCAACTTTTGGTTCACAGGCAAGCACATGAGGAGAGCTGGAAGAAGCTGTTGTTACTCTAAGGTCTTTTGGTGGTGCTGTCAGGCAGGATATTTTTTCCTGCAGAAATCTTTGGCTAACGTTTTTTGGGGGATGGGGTGGATTACAGAGCAGAGTACATGATCTAAACCTTCAGAGCAGATTAAAATGTTAAGTCATCTGCTGGAAGTGACTGGTAATTTAAATTTTGATAAGGGCTAAGGGAGCATTTCACTGTACTGAATACACTACTTCCACTTCGCACTTTGGCATCTGTGAGCAAAGAGGTTAATATACCAATGGATAATTAGATATTTCAGCACCAGCACCTCACTATTTATTAATTGCTTTTTATGAAATTCCATAATTTCACCACCTCTGCTTTTCCTTTTTGACAGCCAGCATTAGATTCCTTGGTGGCACAAATAGGTATTGAGTCTATTCTAATTACTCCAGCTCACCCCCAAGAAGGGTGCTGTGACTTTGGCAGTTTCTCTTGGGCTTAACACAATTATATTTAAGCAGGTGACAATTTTCTCTTCACAGATCAACTGGTCCTCTTAAGCAGGTTAGTGTGCTAGGGGGGTGGTTAAATGTATATGCCAGTTTATGCAGTTTTCCATCTGTTTCGTGCATGAGCTTCTAGGCTGAGTGTTTCTTATCTGCGTTCATGTAGAGAGCTTGCATCGTGCCACTGTGGACTTCCAGAGTGCCCTGGCAGCTATAGCTGTGCATTCCCCGTGGGAGGAAACGGGCATGGGTCTCCATTCCTTGGTTTGCTTTGAAAAAAATCTCTGTATATTTAATCTCTGTATATATTTAGAATGAGGCTTGTCTTGTCTTTGGTGGCTATGCCAGTGTTTGTTCGTGCAGGTGGGTTACCAGCTCCCTTACCCATCCTAAATATTGCCCTGGATGTACCTTCCACAGGTCACTGGGTCACACATGTGCAAATTACCTGGGAGGAATCCGCTGTGATTTTTCAGCACCTTCATTTATCTGGCAGTATGTATCCAAAAAGATTGCTAGTCAGCTAGAAATGCTATTTGTGCCTTTCTAAAACTCAAATAAAAGCTGGAGAAGAGATTCACTGAGAGATGACAAGCCGTTAGAAACGTCCATTTTGAAAAATGCTGAGTAACATCAGAAACCAAAAGAGGGAAAGTTTTAATGATGACCACAGCCTCACTCTAGCTTTTATCTTTGCCACGAAGTAATGTAATAAAATGTCATGTTGCCATTTATTATAGGGGCTTGAGATGTCTGCAGAAGACATCCTCTTATGTCTGACTTCAGTGGGGTATGGGCTGCTACTTCAGCTTGTTGCTTTTGGGATGGAATAACAGTTTGTTGCAGCTGAATATTGTGTGGATGTAGGTGCAGATATCAATTAGGGAATTGGACATCACTGTGGAGGGGTTGTTTAGAAAACAGATAAATCCAGGCCATGAATAGAGTTATTCTGTAACAACGTACTTCTTGCTAATGGTCACGATATTAAACATCATCACTACATATACACACACCAAACTCTTGATCTATTCCAGTTAGCTGTCAGTAGGCAATACTTGTGAGGCTGTGTCATCTGTTTGGCACTGGTGGCCGTGCTTCTTGGTGGGTCTTGGTGGAAGAGATCAAGGTGGTCAAGCCTGGGAGTTAATCGATGAGAGAAGGTTCCTCTCACGTTGCCCATTCTGTCACTCGACAGAGTTCTCGGTCCCTGTGCTCCTCTCTGCCCCTGGCTGGCAGAGAGGATGTCACTTGGATGCAACCACACAGGTCTTCCTTGGTCCTGCTGGCATTGCCCTGCTCGGGTACTTGTCGAGGGCACACCAGCGCTGTGCTGCAAGATGCCTGTGTGCTATGGGCAGCTGCACTGCTTTAGGGTGCTTATAGCTGGGTTCGTGGCAAGATAATGTTAATATCAGTTAAATCCTGACTAGTTAGTACATTCATAATTTATAAGTCCTCTGATTTGGCTACAGTTTCCTAGCATTATTTTGGGAAGCATTACGGTGAAAAAGGATGCAGTGGACCCCTCAACAGCAGTTACTGTGCCCTGTGTGCCCTGAGATTAGGGTTAGTCTGTGCACAGGGAGACAAGTTGAATGCCCATTGCTTTTGTACTGATCAGATCAAACTAAGTACTTAAAATGCTAAGCATTGTTTGTAAAAAAAAATATATGTTAGAG
This sequence comes from Nothocercus julius, assembly GCA_013398735.1. Lineage (NCBI taxonomy): Eukaryota > Metazoa > Chordata > Aves > Tinamiformes > Tinamidae > Nothocercus > Nothocercus julius. Next base: position 3,393,143 of record VZSV01000054.1, read on the forward strand.
CAAGCACACATATGCACCTATATAAGAATAGATTTTGGGTCTTTTCAAAGGGAATATGCTCAGTGAGAGAATCCAGGGCCGTTTGACAGACCTTCCTTACTAAGGAGGTAAGGTAAGGTTACTAAAGATTCAGGTTTTATCTGGATCTTCATCCCAGGGTAGGATTTCAGGTGGTTGTGTTTCCTGTAAAGTCAGTAAAGCCATCACATTGCTGCGGCTACTCCATCACCAAACACTACTACCAGCGTGCTTTAAATTCAGCCTTTGCCCCTTATTTGAAATTCTGTAGTGTTTTTCTCTCGTGCAGGGTGTTTAAGCTCTGACTCCACACAGGAGTATATGGGACTCATTTATCGCTTTTGGTAAATATATTTTCACGGATCCTGGTGCTGTCTGTGACAGTGGTGCTCCTGGCTAAGCACCAGGAGCTTAAAAGCAAGGGTAGCCACTTACTTGCTTTTCACATCTCTACGTTGGGAACACTGGATGAACCTGCAGAAGCTCTTGGACCTGGCGTCACGGAGTACTGAGCTACTAAGTTTGCTTTTATAGAGAGGCAAAGTCCCTGTGGCCATGTTAAGAGGGATGGGAAATCTTAGGTCCAGGAAATTGCTCTTGTCACATAGTGGTTATCATCTTTGGCTCTATTTCTGCTACCTGTTTGGAATATTCCTGAAAAACAGCAGAAAGGAAGAGTTTGTAGCACACTTTGCATCAAAGAAAACACTGTTTATAGGTAGTATATGCAAATGAATTTTCGCTCCTTAGATAAGTGAGGCTTAAAATGTTGCATATAGGGTGTCTGTGAGGGGAAACTTGGTGCAGGCTCAATTCCTAACTTGTACCTACTTTGGTAAAAAGGAGTGAACGTGCCTGATCTCTATCTGCAAACTGGGGCATGGCAATAACCTTGATTCAGAGAAGTGAAAGAACTGAAGGAAAGAAGGGCTTCTGTTGGGTGATTGGAAGAAATGGCTTCTATTCATAACTTCTGCCACAAAGCGTGGAAGCCTTTTATGAGGCACTGAACTATCCTATCTTTTTATCTTCCCTTTTTAAACATCCCTCAAGCACTCATGAAAGGTATTTTTGCTACTTTAGCTTTAATTAAGCTGCTTTGTGGCTTTCCACAGTGGTTCAGGTCTTGTGGTATTGCTTCTCTCATACAACCAAAGGAGCATGTTCTCCAGTCTATTAGATGGACAAAGAAAGGGATCTATTTTATATGGTGACACCTTGCAGAGTTAAGGATGATGGGGGGTGTACTTTTAAGATGCTTGGGAGAGAAATGTAATGAACGAAGAAAATTATAAGAAGATTCTAGCATAAGAGCAAATGCTTTCAAATAGCCCACTCATAAATTTTGGATGGATTTGGAAAGTTTGCTCATCAATAGAGGAGGTAACATTCTGGATTGCCTTTCCAGTATTAGGAGAAAGCAATCAAGCCAAGTCTAAAAGACAAAGTATTTTCACCATGGGCACCTATATAATAAGATTTATAATCCCATTCAGTGTGGGAAATTTTCTCACGGGTCTCTGTCTTTATCACAGTTGCAGAATGGCTTGTATCCGGGCTCTGTTGGCATCACTTCAGTCCTCCAGCTCATCCTCTTTCCTTAGTAATTGTCAGAAAGAAGGGAAATAACCTAGTCCCAGCTGTTTGGGGATCTCTGTGAGTAATCAGTGCCTAAAAATGTAGAGCTTAGTTTACCAGGTAAGACCACCTCTTTTCTGCCCACTTGCCATAACCTACAACAAATAACAACCCATCCCTCTGCTTCTGGCCTGGGTTAGTACTCCTTTTCATGATTTTAAATAGTGTATTTAAGGAGTGAAAACATTTGCCTTAAAAGGTTGGGTTGTTTTTAGATTGACTCGAATGTTCATTGCACTTGAGCTTTAATTTGTGTTAACTCCATTTGTTTTTAATTAAATCATCTCTTTTCAGCAAAGACAGTCCGTGACTGCTGCCAATGCAGAACTTTTACGTTTTAATATTGAGTCTTAAATTTTAGCTAAGCTGAGATGAAGCTTCGAGTATGTTTAACTCAGTATGGATTTTAGGACAGGAGTACAAATTGTTGTCCTGCAATTTACAGCAGTCCAATTTAACCTAATGGCGCTTGAATTGGTTACTTAAAGAAACACTGAACATATTCAGTTACATCTTAACACATTTTGCATCAGTATCAAGCGAGAACCCCGTTAGCGCCTGTGGTTATTAAGAGGTAACGCTAACACTGTCCGAATCTTTGCTTTCAACTTTCAGATTTGGGTGCTCTTCTTCCACTTTCTGCCAGCAGAAAGTGTCTTTAATTGAATATATAATACATGGGATTTGGCTTGGCTAACCATATAAAAACTTTGATATGTAGATTATAGCTTAAAAAAATGCACACGTGCACATACAACTCATCCATCAGTGCAGGTAGCAGACTGCATTTTTCACCACTTAATTTTTCCTGTTTGCTGGAGAAGTGAGCATGGAGAAAGTTGCCCGAGATTGATCATGGTGTCTGCTTGAATTAGCAGGACAGCACATTTATACTCAGATAATCTTGCACCGGGACCTGTTCATGACAAAAGTACTAGTAACTTTTCCATTAAAGGCATCGTTTTCTGACTGATGGTTGTATTATGTCTATTGATAGTGTCATGTTCACTTAACAGTCCCAGGAATATGGCATTTCTTTACCTAAGTAGGATTGATGTGGTGCTTTTGTAGTACCAACATTGTTTATGTGTCTTTTATCTGTATTAACCACACAACACTGATTATCTGCATTGAGTACAATATTTGCATAGAAAATCAACAAAGAAAATGTAATCCTGTGTATAAAATTTGTCATTGAAAAGACAATATTTGCTGTGGGAGAGTATTAAAACATTTTAGATGGTATTTGACAGTGCAAAGCATGTGAATTCTTAAATCTTTCTGTTTTTACTTAGATGCTATTTTCAAAAGCAACTGGAAGCAGATAGCGAGCAGTGTTTTGGTGTGATGCATTTCTAGATTTGTTAGAGAAAAACCCAGCAATATGAGAGATGCTCTTCTAACTGTGAGGCCAGAATGGTTTCTCTTTCTGATTTGGCCAGTTACTTGGCATCTTTTTTTTTCTTGCAGGTTTGCTGTTACATGGGAAATGAATGGCTGAGTCCTATTTGCGTACAGGAAGCCCTGTAGGAAGGCTTTTCTTCGCTTAAAATCCTAGGTCTCTTTCTTAACACTTCACCCCCAGAATGGTATCTCTTACTAGCACTGCTGGCCCCATTTCCAGGACTAATATTGCTGCTTTCTTTCTAATCTTTTTTCCTAGCCAACTCCCTTGACTTCCTTATGCAGATCGGAAGTCGAAGGCAATGAATTTTTTGGTTTTCAGTGAGACTTTACCCAAATTTCACCATGGCAATGACTCTTATCTCTAGTAATTGCATTCGTGAAGTCCAAAGCAACAAGATGTTTGTCATGTTTGGGGCACAAACCACACAGAAAGTAAAAGAAATAAAATTGCAGCATGGCTGTGCTTAGCTGCATACGTGCTTCTGTGGAGACGGTCTCGCTCCAGCAAACCCGGCTGCGTTTCACTGCTTTGGGAGTATTTTTTCCTCCCTGTCTGGCTTTCTTCCTGATATCTACAAGATCTGTTTCCGAAGGTGTGGTGGGAGAAGAAGATGCACCTGGATGTGGTGCAGTTTTTTCAGGGTGCTCATCAACCAAGTTTGAGTTTTGGAGGGGAAGAGGCAGTTCCTGTTGGTAAGAGAGGCTCTGTTTGAGTCTAATCTTTTCACCCCCCTGTTGAACAGTTATTGATGACTTTCATTAATAGTGCTTTTTTGTCAGGCTGTGTAAAAGAGAATAATCAGTCCTGTGTTAAGCTGTATGTAGAAGGCTTGTCTCTATTTGCATGGTAATGAAGTACTACCTAAACCGTTGGAAGTGGAATCAATGGGCTAATGAGATTTTATGCAAACAATCTTGAGCAGCAACCTGGTCTCGCCCTTAGATAAAAGGATTTGTTCGAAGCAAGAAAATACTTTTAAATTTGTTGAAAAGATGTAGCCTTAAATCAGTGTAAATTGAAACATGAAAAAGAACTTTTTAGTGTAGAGTATTACAGAAAATAACCCCAATTTATCGACGTAAATAACAACCTCATCAGGCTGATTCTTTTGGGATATGTGTGCGTGTATATTGGTTCCACTTTTTTCTTGATACCAATACTGATCCTCGACGATGAGGGATCCGTGCTGGTTTGTTAGAGATGCAAAAAACACCGAGAGATTCAGGAGGACAAGAACTTGAGGAGAAAGCAGACGCTGGTGATACTGCTCAGTGATTTTCTTTTCCATCTTTTGAGCTAGCTCAGGTAGGAAAGCGAGAAACACAACAGGCAATGCTGTGCTTTGGGGAAGGCAAATCCATGTTGCATTTGAAATGCTGCCCTGTCTCGGCTGATGGTCTTTTGGTGGAGTCTTCTGGTTCCCCATTTTGTCTAAACATGAGATCAAAGCTACATTGGATTTGAGCGTAAGCACGGAGGAGTTAAAGCAGAGGTTTGGCTTGCATGATGTCTTCCATCAACACTTTCTGTATTTTTGTGCACTGGAAACAGTGTGTGTGTTCAGTTACTTATTTACTGAAATTTAAATTCAAAGGAGAGCATTATTACAACCCTCTAACAAGCTAGACAAGGCCTTCTGCTTGGGGTGTAATTAAAAAGCTTACAAAATATTCTGTGACTATTTATGACTTAATGTCTCTAGTTGATATAAATTTTTTTAAGCTCTTAGGAGTGGTCCCTAGTTTCTCCTGTTGTGGAGCCTAAGGGAACTGCAAAATTGAAATCGAAGAATGGTGATCACAACGAATTAAAATTTTACCATTTCCCATACGATGAGTTAGTTCCTTCCATTTCTTGTTCTTGTTACAGCCTTTACCATGAGCATAAATTATCAAAATTTTTCATTGCTTAGAACTCTATATAAATTTTAATGGGAGAACAGCAGACTGACCTTCGTGTTGCATCGTTTTCTGGTTTGGGTGCTTTTGTCCCAGGTCTGACTGGCCTTCATGTAGGCCTCCATGAAACAATAGACTGAAAAAATGGATTATTTTTACCATTTTTTACATGATAAAGGCTTTGCAGGGCTGGGGAGAAGGTTTGATAGCCTGTTACTCTGCTGGTAATCCATTGGAAGAGGTTTCTCTCCCGGGCTGGTGCTCGTGCTTCGTGCCTGAGGAGCACCGTTGGCTCAAATGTGATTGCTCTTGTGAGCAGCTCTGTGTGCCCGCAGCCCCCTCTGAATGGGGAAATATGTGAATATTAAGTTACAGTGTAAATCTGCCTTTTTCTCCCTTGTTGTCTTTTTTAATAAGTGGAATAAATTATCTCGAGATAATCGCTACGTTTGTAATCCTCAGTAGTTGTCATGAATGTGGGACCTGATGCCGACGGAGAGTCTCTGAGCACAGTGTGAACGGAGAGGAGTCGTTGTGCCAGGAATTTGTCTGCAGCAAAGCCTGCGGTATTGAGAGCATCTGGTAACAGGTGAAATATCCTAATCCTATCCACAGATTACCTCAAGGTAAGGAATCCATTCTGTTTGCAGAGCTGGAACACAGGGCTCTCCTCACAGGATGTGGGTGTCACGTGCAACGCGGCCTCAGTGAAGGTGACTTTTAGTGAGGACCGTGGCACCAGCCCGTCACAGGTGTCCCTGCACATACCAGCCCTGCTCTGCCTTTTCTTCTGGCAAACTGATGGAGAGTGTAACGGAGAGTGGAAAATGAAATAAGGTCTGTAATAAAGGGCAGCTCTTAAATTTTTAATTGCAGTCCAGGGGCAAGTAAATGATCCCCCCTACATACTTAGCAGTTTTGTCTTACTGAAATACAAGAGGTCGCCCATAGCTGGATGATGGAGATGCTGAGTGTTGTGTAACAGTGTGTTCAAAACTGTTTTAACTACTTGAGGTATAAATGCTGTGAGTAAAAACTCACATTCCTCATTTCTTCTACTGCTTTTCTCTTCAGGTGTTACACTGATAACTGAATAACCTTCCCAAGCTATTGGTGTGAAGACAAGGGAGCAGAGCAGTGTTCTTTGTTTTGTGCTTGTGAAATTAGTTGGGGTTACCACCGAGTCATAAACTCTTCTGATGAAGTGGTTTATTTGCAAAATGATCAGTTCCTTTAAAGAAGTAAGATCATAACTCTACTCCTCTGCCCCTATGGAGTGCGTAGGGGGAGCAACCTTGGCTCTAATTTAGAGAAGCATCTAATAAGTGTGTGCTTAATTCTGAGCACCCCACTGGAGTCAATAGCACTTAAATATTCATAAGTGGTTTGCTAGCTGGAGCCTGTGGCCAGTGGGGCTCATCAATAACAAAACAAAATGGATTAAGTAGAAGCTCTGGTTCAAAGAAACAAGTTAAAAAAAAAAAATAATGCAGGAAAATCAAACATGCTCAAGTGCTTTCCTGGATAAGCAAGGTAAAACTTTGCAGACACTTTTTCAGGGATGTGTGAATGCAACGTGTGGAGAGCCATGGCTCCTGGCAGGGAGCCTGGAGCTCCTTGTGTCCATAAAACACTGGTTCCTGCTGATGTGAGGGAGAGACCATCCAACAAGTGCAGGGAACATGTGGGCCAGCGAAGGCCACCGGTTGCTGGAGTTCCTTTAGTCACTGGGTGACATCCTGAGGAAAAGAAAGGAAAGGCTCCTAGGGAAAGGATGGGGTCGTATTTGAAGCGGTGCTCTTGTGGCGTGATGGTGGCTTATAGTGGTCGGAGCAGATGATCAGTCGTCATCTTTGCTTTTTTTTAGTTATGAAAATTTCCCTTCCACACACGCTCTATGTACATGCATATGTACTGATAGCTAAATACTAAGGAACATGGGTCAATGAATTTGGAATCAATATGAAAGCTTTGGCTTCAAATGTATGACCCTAATTTTAAGCTAATCTTCTTTTATGGCATGGAGCGAGTAAGGAGAGATGTATCTAAGAGTAAGGAAATCTATTCCAAGGAAATAGAGCAAAGGAAATGCTAATAAGTGCAGAATCTGTGACAGAAGCGTAAGGGGAAACTATATGTTATGATTTATCCTGGTGTCAAGGATGCCTTAACATTTGTTCTTGACACTTACATAGGAAATAAAGTAAATTCTTGGTCCCAAACGAGCTGCCAGTTGTTTCCGCCCCTGTTGGCATGAGTGGAAAGGCAGGGCTCTTCCTGGGCTTGGGACCACTCATGCACTGAGGTTATGGGTTCCCAAAACTCGGATTTGGGCATTTGAAGCTCCCAATGGGAGGCTGTTGAATGTAAAAGGAAAGCTACAGTCTGACAGGGGTCACTGGCTTCAGACGGTCTTTTGTAGATTAATACTAAAAAGTACTCTTTATTGCAGTCACAAATCCCCGAGTTATTTGAAAGTTAAAACTATTACTACTTCTTATTTTAACTTCTGTCCCATATCTTCATTTCAGTAAATGATAGAACAGTATCTTAAAGTATTCAATCTTCCCAGCCTGTCTTGCTGCCATACCTGTGCATATGTTTCAAAAGATCAGCCTTGTGGAAATGCTGCGATGGCCTCCTTTTTCTTGCCAAATTGGTTCCCTAGCAGATTTATTGTAAAAACTGGTGTTTCTTGTTGCTGCTGCTGTTCTGGTCATTGTGAAGTTTCTGTCTGCCAATATGGAAGGTGCCTCTCGCCCCGGGAGGCCAAGCTTGAGCTCCTGGGGTCCTCACCCCAGCTGCACCACTGAGCAGGGTTGAAGATCTTCATTGTGGTGGTGGTTGGGTAAGTAACCAGCTTCCCCTGGGGTGGTTCTACTGATGCCGGTGAAAGTAGACACAGGTCAAAGGTTTAAATCTCATCCTAAAATTGCTAGGGCACGTGGGAAAGTGTGGTGGTTATCCCAGCATGGAAGTTAGGGAAATTCAGGGCTTAATGTGAAGCTCATAAGGTTTCTGCAGGCCAGAAGGGGTATAAACTGTTATAAATATGTCTGAAAACTGCTGCTCCTTGCAGGGGAGAAGTTTTTACCCCAGGATGGTCATACACTAGGGCATCAGGAAGAGCAAACACTTTGATTTAGACTTTCAGTGGGAGAGTCCTGCTAACATCAGGGAAAATTAAAAGAAAATAAATAGGAACACTTACCATCTGCCCATAAGGTGACCCTTCTTCCTGTTCCCAGAAGGCTCCAAAAATGAGGATTGATAATTTTTAGACCTGCCCTGCACTCGGTAGGTTGTAGGCTTAGGCAGCAGCACTCAATTACATAATAGCTTTAATCCTGAATTAATTTTGAGGCTTCTGAAAGTGGAATGTGGCAGAGGGACTCAGAGAAGCGTGATTCACTGTAGATTATGACTGAGAGTGAATGGGAATCCCGTGCTGAGCTACGATGGCAGGGTGTGGAGAAGGCGAGTAGGTGTGTGTATAATATTTACGCTGAAGCTAAATACACTTAAACCTCGTGAGGTGATTGCAGTCCACATTGCAACAAAGCGAGTACCTCGGGAAGGGCTGGCCTGATACTGAAGAGTGGGAGGCAGCATTTGAACTCAGGAGGCCTTTCTACATGGAGAGGGCAGATTTTTCCCTCTGCTTTGGCACTGTCTTTGACATACCCTAATGGAAATGGAAGGTTCCTCTCAAATCCACTGACTTTGACCAGCAGCAACTCCTGCTTTGTCCTTTGGTCACTGGCATACGCCTGCGTTTCCCTGTGCACTCTGCTGGTTGACCTTGGTTTTGGTTATACCCATTTCAATTTTGTTTTTTAATGCATTTTTTCAGTGGATGAGCAAGTTGTGCCAGATTGTTTAGAAATATGAAGTTACTAAGTGAATGCGATGGTGAGGAGGCTCCAAGGCTCCTTTGTATTACTATGTTTCCATTGAATTAAATTGCCTTTCACGGAAGCCCTGGGCTAATCAGTATATAGGACATATGTTTGGCATTTATGTGCATAGTCCTGCTATTAAGTTCTGTGTCTATACATCTCTGGGTTGTTATTAACTCTTTTTTAATTGCCGAACTTGATGCAAAGGTGTAATTTGCTTACCTTTATTGGCAGTGTAAGAGTGCATATCACTTGTAGTCACTTTCCCAAACAGAGTCAGTTTAAGTCGATTGGTTTTATGATTACTGGGCTCTTCACACTCATATTCCTCAGATTAGACTGAAGCCATTTTGGTTTATCTGCTGCATCAAGGCAATCAAATGACAAGGACTGGTGGTCACTGAGGATGGAGGGTTTTGGGTCTCAGCATCCTTACTTGCCTTTAGAAATACAGTGAGCTCTTCAACCCAAGGAGGGATATTTCAGCTTTTAATTAATAGTTATAGGATGGTGTTAACTTTTCTTTTAACTTCTTTCATTAATTAAAGTTTATAGGTATATGGCTGAATGGACAGAGGGGAGAATACAAATTGTGTGATGAATTCTGACAAGGAAAAGGATATTCTTGCTGCTCCAGCAAAAGAAAACTGTGCTGTTACCTGTCAGACTTCTTGGTTGTGATGTTGAGATTTTAACCTGCTCCAAAGCAGGCAGTTCATTTATTTGAATTGATAAAGCCTCATCCCTTCGAGGACAGCTGAAAGAGCAAAGTTGTTTAATGACACTTCAGGTACTAGCCTCTATATATTGTTTTGTGCTTGCAAGTGTGTAATTTAAAACCAGTAATGAGTTTATGCACTGTAATCCTGAGTACAAGGGAGAATATGGTTCTCTGTGTGAATACTATAGATGGACTCTTGAAAAAGAGAGGAAGGACCCACTGGATCCAAGGAGTCCTATAGCCACGGCATCGCACACACTGTGACACGGCGCTCCCTTCTTTCGGGATGAGCCGCGCCAGGATGGGTCACGCTGTCTGGGGATGGGTCTGGAGGACGTTTCACTCTGCTCGCTGCACATGCGCGTTTGAAATGAGCCTCCACTGCAGTGGAGAATTTAAATGCAGGGGGAATTCAAATTCCCCATTTGAATTGTGGTTTGTCCTGCTTCTTCCTTCTGGTTTTAGTTCAAAGCTCAAGTGATACCCAATTTTCCTGTACTTCTGGTTATATTATGTCAGGAAGCACAGAGAGCATAGCAGCTCTATTCTCACTCAATGGGAAGAGACATGCACTTGATTAAAATGTATTGCTTGTGCAGTTTGATGAATGTTTGAGCGGATGTTATTGTTTTACGTTTTCTTTTTTTGGACACTTTCTATTTCTATTTTATCAATGCTATTTCCTCCACTTGTCTTTGACATAATATATGAGGTTAATAACGTGTCAGCTTCAGAAATTAGGAGGATAAAATGATGCTTTTGCCGAAAGCTACAGTTAGAGGGGAGAGTGATTTGTAGTGCTGGTTAAAGTATGCAATTACATTTGTTTACTGAGATGCCAGTTACATATAGAAAGAGAGGGCAATATGCTTGAATTTCTTGTTTCAAATTGTTTAACATGAAGTAGCAGTTTATAGGTGGGAGGAAGATCTAATGTATAAGCTAGCCCAGCTCTGATCTAAAGGTCTCTCAGCTTCCTAGAGCCTCTTCAAGACTCCTTTAAGCTTCTCCTGTTCCTTTATAAAGCTTTCAAGTGTATTTTATAGACATTCAGCCCATTAATCTCCTGTTTATTTTACTCTATCTAGCAATGTTATGTTTTGCTCATTGGCTCCCAGATTTTTCTTCAAGGGATATAGCTCAAGTATTTCATAGGGCCACTTCAGCCTATCTTGTGGTATTTTCTGATCCAACTGACTTTGTGCTGGAACAAATACTAGTTCAGGTGTTGACTGATGTGGAAGAATCTACGCTGGTGTAGACTATTCCTTATGTCTTTTTACTATTGCTGCCTCTGTTTTGGTTTTAGAAGTCCCATTTAACAAACTACTTAATGCATGGGATTGACTTTACACGTCCAAGCGTTGCTGCCAGCCTGTCATGCATGGGCTCTTCCTTGCTCCTTGACTGACACTCCTGCAGGCCGCTCCTGGCTGTCTTCTCCAGACAGCTTGGAGAATCCGTGTTCCACCTCCAAGGATTCTTGCACGAAGGAGGTGGCAGTTCCTGGGGTGACATCCACTTCCAGGTGTATTTATGCTCAACCTGTGCCTTGGTGACTGCTTCTCTCTGGCTTGCCAGCTTGTTGGGTTCCTTATGACTTGTTACACAGCTTCACCTCAGCTTCAAGGACACGTCCTTGGAATTGTCCCCGTAAGTACATGGTAAGATAAGTCCAAATTAAATATGGTCCTTCTGACCATTTTTCTGATCTGTCGGCCTTTCTGGTGTCAACTGTGCCTCATTTGCCAGGTTTCTTAATCCGCTCTTTTCTTCCCCTTTCCAGCTCATCTAGGAAAATATGAAAACATTCTTTATTAGGAAAGAATAGGAATCATAACCCTGCTTACCTTGGTGCTGCAAGAGATGTCAGCCTGGCATCCTGTCACTCCTCGTTGTCTTTGGTTCACATTCAATTAGCCAATTTTTGGAGCAGTCCAATCCAATTTCAATCAACATTTCAATTACTCTTTCATGAAAGAGAGTGAATGCCTCATTAAGCTACGTACTTTATTAAAATAACCAGCAATAGCTATAAAGAAACTTCCTAACCTGATGTTATACAATGTGTATCAGTAATTTGGAGGGAAGTATTGCAAACAGGCTTAAAAGATGTATTATTTAAAGTTGGTTGGAATTTAAAATGTTGGTTTTCTTACACCTAGTGAACATGAGGATAATAAACAGATCTAAGAGCTAGAAGGACTCAGATTTTTTGAAAAAATGTCTATATTTGTATGTCTGTTGGTCAGTCAAGTAGATTACATCTATTGTAATCTACTATTCTATTTGAATAGTAGATTCTATTTGAAAAGTATCATCTATTTGAAAAGACTTTCAGTGCTCATATCTCCTTATTATTCTTGCTTTTCCTGTCCTCTGCTCTACAAAGACCAAAAAGATCATCTCCTCCTTCATTATTAGGATGAAACTTGCTGCAGTTTTAATGCTTTTACTGTATTATTATTATTTTTTTTAATTTAAATGTACTTTTCTTCCTAGCATTTTACCAGAGGAGAAAAAAAAAAAAAAAAAAAAGAACCTGATAAAACAGCTGGCAACAGCTCAGTACAGATCAGAGTGATGCTTTTAGTCCTGCAGTTGCATAGTATGTTTGTAATAATGACACTAAGATCTTTTATAGAAAAGATATATTAAAAAAAAAATGTTTTTAGTGTTTGACTTGCCTGCTACACTTAATATTACGCTGGGGTATTTGCTTTCAGCCGTATGTGTCCAACTTTCAAGCTTGATAAGTCTGAGTAGCTTCTTGGTAATCTCAGTCATGGACTGGTGACCTTTTTATTTTTCTTTTCTTTCTGACCTGTGCAGTCATCTACATAGTGAGAGTGTTTGCCGGAAAGCCGTTTCCTCCGTGCTGCCATAGCTACAGGTTGGAGACAGCTGTAGGGTACTACGAACTGACACATGGAAATTACAAAGGGTTTATTAATCCAATAATGCTGCCTTATCTTGGCTCCAGCTTATAATGAAATTAATGTATCACGGGGGTGTCTTTGTTCTTGAAAGATGTGTTCAGAATGTCAGTTTGGACATATACAGTTTTCTTCTAAAGAGTTTGCTTTGCTTCATATGTAGGCAACATAATTAGATCTTTAAATTTAAACAGGCATTTCTTATTTTACTCTTGAATAATACATCTGGGTATTTTCACTTTTGATGCTGAAATACTGTTTATAGACAGAAGAAAAATCTGCCTGCAGCTGAAATTCAAGATTTTTATAAAGCTGGTCTTAGCAATTGCATTTGGAAATAGTATAAATAATTTGTCCTTTTGTTGAACCCCATTTAAAATCTCAGAGAGCCTGGTCCAATTTCCAAGTGCTAGTTGGGGGGGAAAAAACACCTTCCTACTAAATAAAAAATATGTTAAGGTGAGTTTCAAGAGTCAGAAAGTTGCAGTTCTCTTCCAGATCTACTACAGACTTGCTGTGTGGTTTTTGCATGGGTAATTCAGGGTTATCTTCCATCTTTACTTGTAAAATGCTATTTGTGATACTTAATATTATTTAACCCTGGTGTAGATGTGGCCATGATGAAGATGCTGGCCTTTCAAAAGAAAATTTTAAGTTTTAAAACAAGTGGACTATAGATAATGTAATTGAAAATGTCTTCTATACTCTGTGGGAGGATATATAAATAAATATAAATATATACTTCTATATAGAGGACACTTTCAACCATATTATCTTTATATAATATCTCTCTATATAAAATACATAGTAAAATGTATAAAAATAAGTGAGAAGGTGCTTCTCATTGCCACTGTCTTAAAGCACATAACTGCAATAACTAAACTTTAATTTGCATCGTTACGTTAGAGATTGGAGTAATACTAATAACTTTAAGAGAACAACCATTAGCTTTACTAAGACTTGGTAATATAATGCCTTTTTTTTTTTTTTTGTCTTAAAATTATTTTTATTTAAATGTTCCTAATTTTTTTCACACCACAGAAATACATATTTAATGATCACGCATGTGCTCTTATCTGCTAAGGCCAGTTCCTTAGCTTTTATCTGTTTGCTGTCTGATGGAAGTTGTTTTTTATCTACTCTTTATACTGACTGACTAGATTTCAGCATTACTTTGTATTATTCTAGACTTACAGAATAAATTTTTTGTATTTAGGTATTTTATAGATACTGTTGTATTAGGAAATAGGCAGACTGCATCCAAAAAAATGTCTGTGTGTGTCGTTGCTCTCTGATATGTACTAAAACACATCATAAATATCTTTATCTTCGAAATTATCTGTGAAGGATGTCTACAGTCTATCACTTGTTAATTAGGAATGTTGGGAGGGTTCTTTTTTCTTTTTGTTTTTTTTTGGCAGGTGATCCACATTGGCAAGGGAAAATGTTTCTCCATACTGGGAATAAATGGAGGTTTTAATTCCACAAAAAAATGAGTTGAGCTTCTGCCAGTGCTAGGCTGTAAAGAGCTTGCAGAAGCCAAATATTTTGTGTAAAAAATGAAATCTTCTTTAAAGAAAAACAATTTAAAGAAATTCCCATCTACTCCCAGTAAAATGGTGTAATTCTAAACAGCTGTGCATGCAATTTTCTAGAAGTCAGTGGAATAAAAACTGAGAAGATATTCCTGCACTTAAGTGTGACTGCAAAAGTAAACGTGGTGGAGAAAGCAAATGTTAGATGTCTTGGTGTTAAAAAATGAGTCTTAAAATAGCCAAATTCCCTGTTCTCTCCAGCTACATCTCAGTTACTAAGTACGAGTATAACTGACCCCCAGACAGATCAATAGATTTATTTTAAGGCCAAAACTTTATCAGCTCATTTTTGGGTTACACTGAGGCTGCTATCTAAATCACATGCAAGCCATGTATTTAGAAAATTCTGTCCTTAACATGGAGACATATATATTGAAACATCCCAAATTCCACAATATTTAGACTGAAATAAAACTTAAGAATTTAAGTCTTACTACTACTGTTACTCTGAAGTTATCCACCTCCTAAAAGGTCACCTTTCAAATGGCTTAATATTTACTATAGCTTCTTCAAGAGAGAGAGAGGTTGCAGCAAACTCAGGTGCTGCTCTGTCCAGTAGCTTGGAAGCCAAGCAAGGATGACCAAATATTCAAGTATTAGGGAAGAAAGAAGGCGAATGTATCCTCAGCAGCAGTCCAGAGGAGGCGGTCGGGACAGGCTGTGCTCATTTCCCAGTTTTCCTCACTGATGGCATTCGAGAGGGTTGTGGCACCTCTTGGTAGTGCTGGATTGGATTGGAATGGCCCTGTTCCTGGATGACAGGGGCTGTGGGGGAATAAAGCAGATCTGCCTTTTGCAGAGTCTTTTTTCGGTGTGTGAAAGCTGCTCTGTGCATCCAGCCGTCGCGGCAGGGCTGGCAAGGGGCACCATTGCCTGCGGGCTCTCAGTCGGAAAACTTCAGTGGGAGCGTCGCAAGAACGCTCTTAAACAGGTAATTTCTGATATCAACCTGCTTTGTACCTTGCAATGAAATATTTTATATGCACAGCGTTGCAGCTGGCTGGAGAAAAGCTGTTCATTTGATTGTACTCTAAAACTCATGGAAGTCTTCAGTGAGCTTGGATCAGTCTCAATTAATGAAGCTGGAGATTTTGAGGAGAAAAGCTCCTTCTCTGGCAACTCTGTGCTGGCGGTTTAGTGGCTTTGCTGTTATTTGCCTTTCAGCTGTGCGGGCTGTTTTGTGGAACCACCTCAGGTCTGCGGGGATGTTTCACTTAGACTTAAATGCTAACCAGAGAGCTGCAAAGACCTCATGATGAAAGCAAATGAAGCAGATCCTGGGATGCTACCAGGTAATGTGGAAAAGGCAATAACGGATGGACATGCAGTGCAATGGTACTCAGTGATAGTGTGATGATATTTTAGTAAACCTCTCCCCAAACAGCCCAATAACCAGCCAACAGTGAGGGATGTGGCTGATTTTGGGGCAGGGGCTGCTTTCTCCCTTCTGTAACTTTATGCCAAAAATTGGATTTATAAATCAGATTTCTGAGCATCGCGCTCTCTTGGCAAGATGGATGCTGTCCTTTCCCTCTGAATTAACAGCTGCTTTCAGCCCTGACTGCCTCAGTGATCCTGACTTTCCTCTGGATGGAGAGAGATGAGACAGTGCCGTGTGCTGCAGAGTGGCTGTGCTGCCCAGCGGGCCCCGTGGTTCTCGGGGAGGCAGCAAGGTGGGGAGCCCACGTTTGCCTGGCCCCGATGGCTCTCTAGGCCAAGGTAATGTATTGCAGCAATTTGGTTTATTTTGCTGGTGGAGAAGGGGAAGGGTATAATTTTTCAGTCGTTTCGCACATGCCATTAGCAGCGTAATTTGAAAAGATAATGATTTACAAACCACCTGCTCTTTGGCAGATGCTTAAATATTGGCACGTGAAGGGAATAAGGTATGAAACATATCTGAGTGTTTTAATTGCCCCCTAATGTAATAGCTTCTGGTCTCCTGTGTTTGTGAGTGGGTTTTTTTTTGTGCAGTTTAATGATATATAGTTGCTTTTTCTTTTGAAGTGGATCTGCTGGGAGGATCTTCACGGGTTTAGTCAGGCCTTCTCAGCTGTGTTTGTGCCAACATAACTTAAAAATTGTAAGAAACAAACACCAGCAAGGGTGTAAAAAAAGTGAAGCTTTGTAAAGTATCATGAGATAAAGCTAGTAAGATACATTTATTTATCAACAAGAACAGTGATTTATGTTTTATGTAAAAAATGAACTGACTACCTCAGATCTTCTCAGGAGCTTATGGAAGTCAGTAGAAAACTCATGGGCCCTTCACTAGAAGCGGGTTTAAACCTCTGGCATCATGAACCCTGTGCAAAGCTCAAGGTTAAGGTGACATTCACAGCCTTGGTAATGCTTCAAGCAGGTCAGGGTGCAGAACTTGGAGTGGTTATTTGTTATTTATTGATATACGTATATCTCGAGTTAAAACAGGACCCAGCATCTTCGTACAAGCGTTACATCTTGATTCAAGCCAGATGCTTTGCTGGTGAAGAGAGTGAAGCCACCCGAGAGATCTCTGATCCGAACTCAGTCCTGAAACTGTGTTTGCTTTGTCCTAGACCCAGTCTGTTCAAGTTAACAAAACCCACATAAATAAGACAAAAGCTGAAGCCACCACGGCAGCATCAGCTTCAGACACCTCAGAGGTAGGAGCAGGTGGACACTTTACACTGAGAACTCTAGCACAGGGTATCGGAAGTGCTTTGACCCCGAGTTAGCTTTTCTGCTTGTGTTCTTATTCTCACTCTTGCAGCTCACTTAATCCCTGCTCATGAGAGCTTAGCGATTCAGTTCCTGAAATCAATGAACCTCTCTCCATCATGATTTATAACTCACTAATGGAGAGGAAAAGTGAATAAACTGCTAATATCGCAGCTATTCCTGTTCCTTGCTGCAAGGGCAGCCTCCTTCCTCTCAATCCAGCGGCAGGAGCATCTCGGAAAGAGCGGCAATATCAGCTTGTGCCCTGGGCAGATAAGTGGTGTTGAGTACACCGGATTTGACAATATTAACAAATATACTCGGTTGGGTTTGAATGCATTAACCGTGGAAAGGGCTGATAATGTCACGGCTCTCAAATTATAGGCTTACAACGTGCTGAACAGATTTGCCTGCCGTTTCACATCTGGAAACAACTGCATAATTTACATGTGCAATGGCTGTTAGATGGTGTCTGCTCTTACATGCTTAACCCACACTGAATGAAAGACTAAACCCGCTCCTTTCTCAGGACATACGTGCTTACTTACCATCAGTGGCATTAACGTATTATCCTTGGTGTCATGATACTCTAGGTTTGGAAAATCTGCCTGGAACAGATGGCTACACCAAGTCATTAACTAGATTTAAGAATTTCTATCTATTCCCTGCAGAAAAGTGACTTGGAAAAGCTTGTCTTACTGTCATTGCCCATTAAAACGAGGTTTTATCAAAGCAGTGATGCTGGACATTGGCCTGGGGAGATCATCCTAGCTGTTAACAGGGATTAACAAGAGGTTTCTTTGCTGCAGCCTCTTCACTTTTCTACCTTGTCTAGTAAAAAGGAAAATAATAAAAAAATACATCTTTAAGGGAAAAGGGGAAATAATGGAGCATTTGTTGTGTTTGGTACCACTGAGACAGTGTCCTTCACTGAACATTTGGGTAGGTGAAACATGTACAACTGAGGAAGCGTGTGACAGTGTTTCAAGCTGTGAAGTTTAGTGGGATTGACAGGTCTCAGAGTGACAGCTTTATACTAGTTATCTTTTGAAAAACTCTAGAAAGTTAATAGATATAAAAGCAGTAAACTCTTTAGAAAGTGAGCTAAAGGATGTATATAGAATGTAAGGGGTTCTCTAGAAATAACTGTGTCGCATAGAATTTAATAGAGAAGCGAGTAGAATTTAATAGAGAAACGAAACCAAGGCAGCTTTATTTACCACTTGGATGGGCGCTGGAAGCCCATGGAGCACAGAAGGTTTTAGCACAGGCTGCCTGGGCGTTGCGTGAGCCCCTCTGTGCAGCGAGGACGACTTCCAAGGGGCAGGAGAGGGTAAAATGCTGTTCTGCTCTGTGCAGGCTCCTGCACCGCCTTCGCCCTTGTGGGGCTGGAGGGCAGGGCACAGTGGGCAGTGGATCCATCATCAGGGGAATGGACTATAGTAGGAATAAGGATCCAGCCTTGCAATTTACCCTCCAGCAAACCCTGTGTTAATCAAGGTTATTTTCTGTTGGAAAGCTTTCATATTTCCCATGGTGTATAATTTAAACCTAAACTCAGCTACGTAAGGATATGGACCCAGAGCAATAACTCTTAGAGTTGCTTCAGGTTAAAATCTTCAGATTAGAAACAAATTCAGATTTGTTTTGCTTTTAATTAAGCTTTTTTTCCTTACAAAAAATAACAACATGCTCATAATTCAATTTGATTAGTTTATTTATACAGCTGCTAAAAGTTAATTCCATGTTGCAGAATTTCCTTTAATATTTAGCAAATAAATGGCAACCAAACAATTTCAATTTGATCAGTACTTAACAAATTATAATTACCTTTATAACTCAGCATTTTGCACTGCTGTATTTTCCTGCATAATGTTTAATCAGGAGGAGAGAGACTGAAATATCACTGGAAAACAGCTATCAAGTTTGTGCTAAAGCCATGTAGTGGGATTATTAACCAAATTGTAGAGGTTTAATTTATTCAGTAGTCTACTTAACATTTAAAGAATTAATTTGAATATTGGTTTCCCAATTTTTTGAATATTGCAGTTATTTAAAAATGTGAAAGACACACAAAGAATGCAATGGCTGCTTGGTGTTGCTATGAGTTCTGTGATTTAAGAAGGGCCTTGTATGGCTGGCACAGTGTGGTCAGGAGACATTGCTTACACACTACTAGGATTGCTTGTACATCAGCAATAGAGAACTATGTAAATACTGTGGAAACCAGATAAGCCATTTAAAGTTAATGTAACTGCAGAAAGGGTACATTAGAAATGTACTTAATATTAAACATCAGGTTCCACAAACTAAGGCTTAGAAATGCGGGTGATCATTTGTGCTTAGTAAGATGGAAAGTATTTTCAGAGGTGCGTGACTCGTTAAGTAAAAATCAGGAATTGTGAAACATTTTCATGTTGGATGGACTCACCTGTGTGAATGAGGGGAGTATGAAAATTCTGGACAGGAAGCCTGTAAAGAGAGAACTCCAGAAAAACCGTCCAGTTTCTTTTCCCCTTTAAGGCTTTTCTAATTTGCAGTTATGTCTTTTGAAAAGGTTTATTCGTAACTGTTTGGGATTAATTGTGCTTTTCTTCCTTCCAGACCTTGCCCAAGAAGGTGGCCCAAGAATCGCCTGCCCAAGTGGAGCTGCTTGTCGAAGGACATGTGAACTCTTCCCATGGACTCTGTGTTGTCGATCTGCCACGTTATTCATCCCTTCAACAGTCATGGAGTTGAGGTAAATTTTATTTTCAGGTTTCAGTGGGTGATACAGTGGTGGAATTTCAGGTTACTTGGGGATATTATGAATTTTCTATCACTTCATCTAATAGTCTATTCTAATTTAAATACAAAAACTTTTATCACGGAATCACAGAATAATTAAGGTGGAAAGTACAGAATGTATCCAGCTCTGTTTGTAGTGCTGACTGGTGTTACTTTGTCCTCACTTCACTCTTAGTGTGAGGAGTGTAAAAATCTAAAAGCAAAAAATTATCGACATTTAAGGTCAAAATGTTCATCTGTGCAGAGGCTTTACTAACATATGTATTGTAGGACCCAGTCTTGCCTGGTATTTTCAAGACCGCAGTCTTAATTTGCTTGTTTTTATCACAAACCATGTTTTTAAATAATGCACTTGTGTTCTTATTTCCTAGGTGTCATAACATTTTTTAAAATGGGTAAAAAAAAGGCCACGGTTCTCATATTATTAATATATGCAAAGTATGACTTTCGTATCTGACACTATTCATCACATCTCAAATTAATCATCAGGGACAGAACCCAATATCCCATTTCAAGCAAAGACCAATAGCTTTTGGGGAAATTAAATCATCTTTCAGAAATATTTCATTCTGCAAAGCTAATAATTCAATGGAAATGGATTTTTTAGAGGAAAAACCTGAGTGTATTATATAATCTTTCTGTAGGGTTCTCCATCTCATGTATTAACATTTCATACCACATTTTAAATCGGAATTTTTGAGAAATAGTTTACACTGTTGTTATGAGTGTCACAGTCTTATAATGTTTTTGAAGTGATAATAATATGATTTGGAAACTCAAGAAAATCACTTCAGTCTGATTGAGACAGAGATGAATACAAAGGCAGGGAAAAGTATGAAATTCTCATTTTTACACTGACATTTTTATCTCATCTTTTCCCTCCCCTCTTCTGCTTGATAGCAGAGCAACCAACTACTTCTCCAATAAAATTTGCAATTTGCCGTGCTGTTAGCCTTCCCACTTGGTATGAAGGTTTAATGGAGAATGGAAAATGCATTAAAAGCATA
Organism: Nothocercus julius; assembly: GCA_013398735.1. Lineage (NCBI taxonomy): Eukaryota > Metazoa > Chordata > Aves > Tinamiformes > Tinamidae > Nothocercus > Nothocercus julius. The sequence goes on from VZSV01000054.1 coordinate 3,413,750, forward strand.
TTTATTTTTAACTTTTCTGCTATAAGCACTGGATAGCTCATGCCAAGCAGCAGGGAAGAAAAGCACTTGCATCTCGTGCCCAAGGTGCTGTCGAGGGAGTAGTTGTTCTTAAAGGAGACAAGGCATTTCGGGGAGCTTTCCCCTTCCAGTAAGTGTTTGTAATACTTGAGGCATTAAAGATATGTTGGCTATTTAAAATAAACACAACTGTAATTGTTATTTTTCTGAATTAGAGATTAGGTTTTCAGATGTACACTTCTAAAAAGGAATAGAAACTTGTGCATGACAGTGCACCCAAGTTAAGGTTATTTCATGGTACTCCCAGGATCTACTGGTACAAATTTGAGGAGCGGTTCTGCCCCTTGCCTCAGTGCTGGCAGAGTGTTAGTGTTCCCTGATAACCAAAAATGTGCTGCTTTTGGTTAACTTTCAGAATACGATTCCCCAATAGGGGACCCTTAATCATCCCTCACCTCCTTCAGGAGGATCTAGAAAAAAAATGGCAAAGACAAGGGCCTTCCACTTGCAAGTTGTGGGCATTCGTAAGTTGAAAGAAGGATTAAAACTACTGTGTTATTAATACCAGCATTTCTCCTTCGTGAGTAAATTTGCATAATAAACAGACCGAATAATTAGGGATCTTTTCGGAATAGTCCTAGCCAAGACCTAACTCAATCCATATGTTTCATTCAGGTGATGTATTAATTATTGATTCTGCTTGATGACTATGCTAATTGGTGGAGTGCAGGAGGTGGCTGGGGCCCCGCTGCGCTCTCCGTACCTCGCGTGTGTCGAAGAGGTAGCCGTAGCAGGCAGCACCTGGGCTCGTGCCAAGTGCCACAACGACGACCACACGCAGAGCTCAAGGGCTCGTGCGTGTCCTTCAGCGCTAACCTCAGAAGCTTGCTTGAAATTTAAATGAGATTATTCCCCTTCTCCCTGTGCAAGTGGAGAAAGTTATTGCTGTGTTTTTTTTTTTTTCTTTCCCTCCATTCAACTGGAGGCCTAATAGAAGAGTTGACCTGATTTCCCATTTCAAGTGGAGAGGAGAAAAATTAAGTTGAAACAAGTTTAGGTGTAATCAGCAGTATATTAAAACCTAAGCGTTTTCCTTCTGTATGCATTTCTGTATGCATTTGCAGTCAGATGATTAAAGCCATTACCCCCTTCCATCTTCTTGTTGGTCTTAATACTCAGGTGAAATCACCACTAACCACTGTGGGAACAAACAGTTTCTGCTGATTGGCCTCAGCTGTGGGTCTGAGTATGGCGTTGAGCACAGGCGATGCCTGAGTCGTTGCAGTGCAGAGAGCCCTGGGGCACTCGCCCGGGAGCCACAGCGGGTGCCTTTGGGCAGCCGAAGCTCTTCAGGTACTGACATGTGCCCTGGTAGGAACGATTAACGTAGTGTCGTGAAAGTGAAAATGAGAATCGAGACTGTTGTGTTCCCGCCTTGAAAATAAGTGGGGTATTATGGGCCTTGACAAATGTGAGGCAGAGTGTATTTTGAGATTGTGTTGCCTGGCCGCTCCATGGACTGATAAAAGATCTAAATTCAAATTATTAGATTAAAAAGTAAAAATGCTCCTTTTTATTTGTTTTTTTTTTTTCCTTTGAGAAGCAAAGTTTTAAGACGCTCGTTCTGTTCTCCTGGTTGTTGTTCTGAGGAAATAGAAAATTTCAAATTTGCTTTGCTCTTTTGGCTTAGGAACAGCTTTTACTAAGAACACATTTGAGAAACTTGAGCAACCCTACCCCATGCAAAACTGCTAAGCAGGCCATACCCACTACTTACAGCCTTTTTAAAGAGAAAAATGCTGAGCTACTGACTCACTTAATTTCAGAGGTCCTAATCTTTCTGTTTTCCTTTAAGCATTAATAAGCGGCCCTCTCCTATAATCCAGGAATCTGATTGAACGTAATGCAACAATTCCTGCTATAGCGGAGTAGCCGGTAGCAGGTAGATTCCTCTTACCTTCCTCCTTTCCAAGGACCAAGAAGGTCCCTTTAAGGCGAGCAGAGCAAACTCTGGTTTCCATCGTTGCCCTTGTGGGTCAAAGCAGTAAGTCCTCTACTTTGCCTCCTTGAAGTTCATGCATTTTTTTCAGAATGTGATTTTATTTTCAAAAAAGCCCCTATTCTTCCTCCATGAGAAAGCAGATTCCAACACAGACCCATAAATAATCACAGAAAAAAATAATAGCTGCCTGATTTACATCTAACCTTTCTTTTTAATGATTAATGGGCACTATTTACGTAAACTGTTTCCACATTCCAGCGTGAAATGAAATTTAAATTGCAAATTTTACAGTGGTGTATTTTGACTGGTGACCCTTTCCCCAATCACAAATTTAAAAAGGCCCAATTACATTTGTAATAAAGATGATAATGTATTTCTTGGTTTCAGTGTCTGTAAAGTTCTTGCTGCCAGAAACTTTATTTGCCCCGTCGATGAGCCAAGAAAAATGTATTTTCCAAAGTGCTCCCCGGTCCGTGTGTGCGCGTTTAGGAGCGCAGCTCAGCAGCGCTCCGTGGCGCAGGCGCTTTGCCACAGCATTCACAGTCAATAAAAACTGATGCATCCCCAAGGCCACATCATCTACTGCTCTCAAGAGCAAGTGATGGAGGGAAGTTGGTTTTTAACATGTGTGAGGTGTCAAAACTTGTCCTACGCCAAGGATGCTCCAGCAGTGGCACCTGCTTTATGTCCCTCAAGGCCGGTGCCGGCGCTGCTGTTCTCTGCCTATCGTGATGAGCAAGGGGCTCGGGTGCTGGATCACCCGCCGTCCTCTCTGCAACAGATGCAGCCCTTGCCTCGCTGCTTCCTTCCCCGAGAGCTGCTCTTTGATGTTATTTTTTCTTCCATGGAGGTTTTTGATTAAGGACTTAGACAATGCAGTCCCAGACTGTAAAACAGGGAGCTCTTTGTTTCAGTTGTAATTGCACTCAGAGCGCTCTTTGGTGGTTGGTGTTTTGTAATACAATTTATCTTTCTTTAAGCTCCCAAAGAGGATGCAGATGTGGGAGAGAGGAAGGAGGGCTTTCCCGACAGCACATGAGTTTTGGGCGTGGATGCATTTGTGACTTGCGGTGGGCAGTGTGGAACTACTAGTGTCCTCTGAAAATGCCTGGTCACTGCGGCAAGCGGCACAGGGCCTGAGGGTTGAAGAAATCTGAAGTGCTGCAAGCTCTCATGGACTTGTCACGTCAGGTTTGAGTCCTTTCAGGAGAAACAGGGGCTTTCCAATGTGTGTGGGGGAGAACTGTGGTGTAGTAGGGAGTATTTTGCTGCTCTGAGATTGCTGGTGATGTTAAGGGAACTTGGGCAGAGCTGTTTAGCTGGATACATTCTCATACCCAAAACAGAAAACCTCCGTACATGTCCCACCATTGCCATTTTATTGGACTTTACCAGGACAAGGTGGGATCTGTTGGCAGGAGTCAAAATCTCTTAAATTTGAGAAAAGTTCAGGCCTCTTACAGCTCTAGACCTGTCAGATAGGGTTAGTTGTCTGGGACTGGGCATCAGCTTGTTTCCTGGACTCACGTAGGAACATCTGCTTCTTCATCTACCTGCTCAGATGAAGCTTTGAGCTGCAGGTGCCCACGGCTTTTGTGCAGTGCAAGGAGAGTGCAGGAACAACATTGTTCCAGGAGGTTCCTTTGGTGAAAGTAGGAGCATTCATCTGGATTTTGGGCTGCATTTTGGGTACCTTTAACTCTTCTGCCTTCTTTCCTCTTTCATCTGCAGTAGGAAGTCGTGCTGCTCGGCACACTTTTCAGCAAGTTTTGTAAATCAGCCTGAGAGAGCCACATAGGACGTTTTTCCAGGGAGGGAAGGATTTCACCCGCCACTGACAACCCACCAGCTGCTCTTCTCTTTCTTTACCCTGCCAGAGCAACTTCCCGCTGCGATGTGTCTGCCCGTATGTCTCAAGATAAGTGGCAGGTCCGACACAAGAGTTGGAGAGGTCCTTGCTCTTTGCTGAGTTCATGTTTCCATGGGGGCTCATTAGTCCTCTCATTACTGGGGAGAGGAGATGGCTGAGTGGAAATGGGCTCATTCCCTTGGGACTTTTGCTGAGAAGCCAAGGAAAGTGTAAAATTAAAAGGCCTTGGATGAATCAGATGCACGAATGTTGTAGCAGGTTAGTGCGCTTTGGTGTTAAAATGCTTCACGTTTCGCCGTCTGTCTCCGGGGGCTGTGTTTTCTGTGAGAACAGCAGCCCATCCAGCTCTAGAAAGGACGGTGTTCATTGCCAAAAGAGCTGCCAGAATCACCTTCAGACACCATTCTCTTGCTGAACGTGTATGTAGGGTCCTGTGCCTGGCTTGCACAGAAGTGGAAAGCACTTCGGATAGATTCAATTCAAAAGCCAAATCTAAGTATTTTTCCTGATTTTGTGTTTGCATTTTGCATGATTTGTTCTCTTTCCCTGCGAGTGGAATTAAGCTTGCCTGGTAGGCATCACCTTGGAGAGATTTTCAAAATATCTGAAACATAATTTAAAATAGTAACATGAAAATCATTAGACCAAGGGTGCAGCTCGTTCAAAAAGCCAAACATAATGACAGCTGTGTTATTTCAGAACTCTTAAGAGCCCCTGGATTAGAGAAACATGTTGGACAAAATATATTCAAAACCATTTCAAAAATGGTTTTGAATATATTTTGATTCCGGTAATGAAATTATTGGCTTTATAACCACGTGGAGGGGATATAGAGTTTTGAAGACCTTGATGAGAACTGGAGTTTGCAGTTGCCTTGTCATTCGTAGGCCTGTCTTGCTTCTGCTCAGCCTGCCTCATCAGAACTTCAGATGAAAATTAGGTCTCTTGCAGAGCTGTATTGTTGTTTCATTTATAAGCAGGCACAAAAACTCCTCTTTCTGACAGTCTTGGCAATTGGGGATATGGAAACACTACGTTCCCGATGTTTAGCTGCACATATACTTAATAGATTTGACATTATTTTCAATGCCTCCTTTTCCAAGAGGTATACAAGAGCCAAAATGAGATGGAAATTTCCACGGAGAAAATCAGAAAAGCATGCTTTTTTTTTCCCCCTCCTTTATCTGAAAGATCAGATTCTTGATTTCTATAAATTGGCTTCAGTTTTGCAAAATACATTTGAAGAATTATCTTGTTTTATAGCTGTAGTGTGTGCCATAACAGCCCAAGTGACTACAAATTGTTAGCTGTTTTTTTTTATTTGCTAAAAAAGTACTATTGAATACTTCTATATATATATTTAAATGCTTATATATATATATATATGAAAAATACTTATTTATTCTATACATACATATATATATAAATCATAGTTTAACTAATGCAAATGTTGGTGTCCAGACTTAGAGTAGGCCATTTTTCTTCTTGCCTTAATTTTGCTTTCCTTCCATTCTCAGCCTGCAGTAAAGTACCGTCGTTGCAACTACCCTTATTTCTGCAGCTGCTCAGTAACAGTCCTTTCCTGCTCCCGAGTTTGATCACACAAGACTTGGTCTTTTTGCATTTGTCTCTATCTCTCTTCTGGCTGCAGTTGTCCTTGCGTGTCCAACCCTTTCCCTAGTAGCTAGAGGGGCTACTAGTGCAGGTGGGAGATGGGCACTGGCAGCTCCTGTCCCTTCTACTAAAGGGTTTGATCTGCTCCGCACCAAACCTGTGAGCGACGCGCTTGGAAATTCCAAACACGTGTAAGTCTTCATTAGACCCATTACTTGTATTTTATTACTGAATTATGGCTCTGGGGGAGAGGTTCTCATAGCCAGAGCCCTGAAAAATCCCATAATGAACTCCCACGATAGTGGAGATTGCTGCCAATAACACAAACAAATGTGTTGTACCCTCCTGCAAACATGAAGCGGAATACAAAACACAACCACCGAAAGCTCAGGAGCGGTTGTTCTTTGGTAGCTAGTTTATATTTTATAACTATGGCAACTAAATCAATAACGTCGTTCTTTATGCACAAACACTTTCAATCTTGTTAGGGGATTCTCATAAAATATTCACTAAACCAGAGGGAAGAGAGCAACTTGCAGGACTCAGGTTTCCTTTGCTCTAGGTGCAACGTTAACTTTGGAGGGCTCAAAAATACCCCACTGCATTTTTTCCAGGAGCCAAAGATGAACTTCATGCAAGTGGGTGTGCCAGAAAACAGAAATAAAATGCAACAGCTCCATGTTAAGCAGGTTAATAACATTATTGAAGAAATACTTATAAATACAGTGATTCTTGGTTAAGAGAGGCAGGGGAGTTTTGGTGGTTTTGCCTAAATTTGCATCTGTTAGTTCCTTTTCTTCTCAGGGGAAGTGTTTTAAAATCTAATTGTGTGGATCAAAACTTAGCTTTATATTTAGAACATATTTAACAGCACTTGTTTCAAGCAAAAATATAAATTGGCTTTAAGTCTGTGCTTAAAATAAAGCATTTTAAAGCAAATGTTTATTGCTGTACAGAAGAATGGAGTCGATGTTTTAATGCAAGCGGAAATTTAATTTGTCATCAGAACTCTCTTAAGCGTCTGAGAACATGAGCTGTGCCCTACATGAAAAACAGAATTGTTTCATGTAGTCAAGCTCAATTTTTACTTCAAAGAGTGTGAAATTTTGCATCTCCTGTTTGGAAAAATAGTATGTATTGAACTATTTAAGTGTTCTTTCTAAGCTTAGCGTTTAGTTAGTAAATTAACTTAGTAATTTATAAAATAGAGTGTTTTAACTCCTCTGCTGTTCCGTCCATTCCACAGCTTTAAGTAGCATGGTCAGGTTTGTGGGCTGAGTGTTTGCAAGGACAGAGGTGCTGCAGCAAAAATGCATTTTCCCCTTCAGGTCTCTGTGTTCAGAGCAGAAGGGGCCTTGGGTACCCAAGGCAGGGGAAGAGCCGGCTCAGCAGCGCCCCATGCAGCTGGTTCTTGTCTCCAGGACACTTATTATTTGGCTCTTTAATTGTATTATTTTAATGTCTTTGGAGAGCATCCCAGTTCACTGTGCTTGTGCTTTCTCTGCTGTAGCTGAGTGGGCTTTCGCTGTATTAATATAGTTAAATAGTTTGGATGTGGCCCTGCTTTTTTCCAAACAAAAGTACCTCCTCTAGAAATGATTTCCTGATGTTTTGTGGTTGCTTTAAAAAAAAAAAAAAAGGAACTTTATTGCTTTTGCGTGGAGGAAAGTTCTGATTTTTGATTTTGGTATAAAAATACGCCATATGGTCCACAGAAACATTCAAAAAAGATCTTTAAAAGTGTGTGTGTGTGTGTGTGTGTGTGTGTGTGTGTGTGTGTGTGTGTGTCAGTCAGCCCATTTTTTTCCAGAGTAGGCGCTGGTTGCTGGAAAGGTTCCTGCTCTCTGTGGCCATGGCGGCCGCGTTGCTCTGAATGCACCTCCCAAGGTCTCTGTCTCCTAAGACCCAACTTGGGTCATTGCTTGACTTCTGGGTGTTACTCGCCTGGCAGGAGCCTTGCTATTGAATATACATATTTTTTTTTTAACTAAAAATTAATGTCATTAGCTTTTGATAAAAGTTTCATTTATACATTGTTAGATGTATTGTAGGAAAAAAAAATAAAAACACTACTGAAGGCTGCTGTTAGAGTTTGATTGCTTCTGATTTCCCTTTAATTCACTATTTGTTGCTACAAGGAGTTTACCCCTCATCCCCCAAAGGCTCCGATGATGTTATAGATGTGTTTTATTATCTTGCTCTTAAAAAAAGAAACACAGAGCAGACAATAAAAAGACCTTTATTTTTCTCTTCCCCCAAAGTGAATAAAGACACTCTGAAATCTTTTTTTGTGATCTCAGTTGTGAAAACATACTTTGAAGCAATCCTTTACTTCTCATTTTCAGATATTTTGTTGATATTTTGGGTCTGTTTTTGTGCAGTTGTGTTCATCACGTACTTCTTAGTTGATGTAATAAAAGGACAGTCAGCAAAGGAGTATTTTTAATGCATCTCTATTATCAGTATTATATTTCTGCCTTCCCATTAGATCTTTGTTTGCTTTGTAAGCTTATTGTGCAATACTAAATTTTAAAAATTGATTTGATTCTCTTTAAAAATTTACATCCTGGTACTTGTCACTGCAGCTGGGATAATTACACACGAACAAGTCGTGTGTCTTCTGCTGTTGAATGCTCTGGAGGTGACACACTGCCAAAGTCCCAGAGCTGTTGGAAGACCTGAACATGTGGCATATCAGGAGCCCAGTAACAGCAGGGCGGTAAGATGCAGAGTTTTAAAAGGGGATTTGGTGTACTGTAAGAGCAGCATGTTACTGGGCCAGTTCTTTCAGACTCCATAAGAGTTTGCATGTTTCCAGCCTTTCTCACTTCCAGAAATCTTTGCCTTATATTTTGCTGTATTTCATTAAGCTTTTCAGTGGTGCTCTCAGCAGATTAGCAAAGGAAGTATTCATTCTTACTGAGAATAATAACATATGAGGATATTTATATTTACTGTCCTGTTGAACTGGCAAGTGTTTTTGATGGAAAAGTAAATCCAACTAGTTATCAAAAAGCAAAGCTCCTTAGCTTAATGGTCAAACTCTTTAAATTATGAATTTTCTGGAGAAAACTTTCATAGTACTGAAAATAAATGTTTTCCACAATACTTAAATTCTACTGGTTTGAGACAAATTTCTTCTGAAAAGAAATGACAGGAAACTTTCAACTCCATCTTCTCCATCAATGGTCTTATTGAAGCCTGTGGGAGCATTTGAGGAACAAAGTGCTATGTAGTTTGAGAAAGGTATCACATATCTGTCCCATAGTGCTTTTTACTTTTACATACAATATTCATCTAGGTGATTTCTACAGTAACTGGACATTAAGAGTTTTCTTTGGTGCTTTGTCCTGATTTTTAGTAAATGTTGCCCAGTCAGTTATGTCCAGGTACTGGAGATAACAGTAGCCAAAACCTGTCACTTCTGCAGGGAAAAAAAAACCTGTTTCTAGTAATAATTCTCAGTAGGCTGTCTCTAAAGATCTCAATAGTTTGAGAGTGGTGGACAGAGGTGAGACAAGTCTGGATGGTCTGTACTTAGTGACCTTTTCTATATGAGGTTAACAGGTCTTTTCAAATAATTATTTTTCCTCTACCAAATCAATGGGACGTTGTTACCTCCTCTTTACAAATCCCCAAGGTTTGTTCAGATTGAGGAATTCCTGCGTGTCGTAGGTGCTTTCTTATCTCCAAAAATAAATAACTACATTCTGTAAACCCTTCAGTGCAGAAAAGCTTATCCTGATTGCTGTGTAATGGCCTCTTTGCAGTCTTTCAGTGGGGTGCCCTATGGCCATAGGTGATGCATATAGGTGATGCATGCTTTCCCAACTGCGACCCCTAAATACCTCTTTCCTTACTGCTCTCTTGACCATCTTGGTTCTTAATGATGATTCTGCCACTGCAGTGGCCAAGAAGAAAATGCTGCTGGCTGCTGAGGGTTAAGAGCTGCGCGAGTGATTCAGCTAAAGGGAGGAAAACTGTGGGAAATTGCTCCTGCACTCACCCTCGTTGGGCTTTGGCTCTGACAATGCAAAGAGGAATCACAAATGCAAAAATCAAATGTAGGTTGAAATGAGAGATAGCCCCCTAAAATGGTATTATCTTTTTGTGGTGTTAAAATGCTGCCCACCTTTGTGTGAAGCCCGGGTTACATTCAGCATCTCCGATGTGTCTCAGCCCTCCTGGCATCATGCAGGGTCCTGTGTCACCCATCTCAAGGCTTCAGAGCGCCTCGCTTGTGGGCCCGTCCCTCCTCTGTGACCTGGCCCTTGTTCTTGCTGCCTCTGCTCCGATATAGTCTCTTATTTAGGCTGTGAGTTATTTTTGATGGTCTTCTGTGTTGAATCTAGTGGAATGGGTCAATCTCTATGTGCTACCACACGTTATTCAGAACATGAGAGGGCAAAGGGGTAATGAATATTACTAATTTTTTTTTCCTTACTGATATTCATAGCTGCATAAATCAGTGGAATCAGTGTTTTTTTTTTTTTTTTTTTTTTTTTTTTTTTTTTTTTTCTCTTGTAGAGTTGCATTGAGGTAGGTATTAAGCTGCTATGATGGTTTCTGAAGTCATGGACTTCACTGTGGATCCCTCAGGTTGTGACAGCACCTGGTTCCTCCAGAGCAGCAGCAGCTTCTCTAAGCTTCAGCAAACGGCGAGGTGCTCTTTAAGTCTCAGGAGACTTCCCTCCTTGTGTGCAAGATCTTCAGGATATTATTTTTAGATGGTGTTCTCACACAGACTGGACATAGCCCAGGTTTATGCTGCATTCTATTACTACAGGATAAGGATTTTTAATTAAAATATAATAATTCCATGTGTAAGATACTGATTTGGCATGGGAGAGACCTAGATTCTGCTCTTGGCTTTATCGCTGACGTGCTGTTTACTCACAGATGTATTGCTCCACTGTGTCTGTTTTAGTCTGCCTTGTCTCGAAGATTGAAAGCATTTTAGGGAATGAGATATTTTGCCACTGAAATGCGTACAGCAAATGCAATGCAGCCCTGATCTCACCAAGGGACTTCAGTCATTACCGTGTAGCAGGTCCAATTCTGAAAGTTGAAGTGGTTAGTAATTTCTGAGAGAATTCAAATCTGCAGGAAAAATAATTCCTCTGCATTCCTTTTTTGAGATTGTGGTGATGAAGCTCCCGGTCCTGCAGTGACTAGGCTGCAGATCCAAGCCTACTGTTGAGTAGCTCATCTGACGAGTGGAGCCACTTGTGTCTGTAGAGTTAAATGTGGGTGAGAGTTATAGAATCGGGGAATAAAGTAACAAGTTACATCACTTTTACTGTTTTAAAATGCAGGCTTGTGATTTTGCACACAAACATACTTTAAGATACGCAGAAGCTTCTTAATGATTTCCAGCTAATATATCCTTGCTCACCAAAGCAGATGTTTCTGGTGCTGCAGTCTTTTCATTAGCTGCATCACTGTCAGAATGTGCAAGTAAAGTTATTTCAGGCTTTTTTAGGGTTGTATAATAACAAGCAGACCAAATTTCACACAGAGAATTCTGTGTGAGAGAATCAGTGGTTTGGGGAAGGTTTTTTTGCTTTTCCAGGTCCTGGATGAGGTTCAGATGCCTGTAAGAAGAGTGTGGATAACGAGCTCTGATGAGCCTTCTGACACCGGGATAGATGAGTAATGTAGCGATGGCCATCGCAGAGCTTGGACACGGGCCTGCAGGAGCAGAACGGGTAAAGGAAGCTGCTGACATAGCTTTGAGGGGTGTTTTCTTCTTTGGGAGCATCCAAGGTTGGAATATTCCTGTAGTATGGGCAGCTTGCGAGATACTGTGGTCCAGGAGAAGAGCGTTTGAAATGTTGTGTAGGTTCTGACTCCTTCTGCAAGAATGTGGTGAGTTGGCTGAGGCAGGTCAACGTATTTAGAGTTTGTCATTTTATAATTAGATTTTTGATTTTGTTCCAAAGAGGAAGCTGTGTGAATACTATCTTGTTTTGCTGTCAGATATTATAGAAATGGTAACTCCAACCACAACTCATCTAGAAGGCTTAAGCCTTGCAAGAAGCATAAGATGGCTCCTGAAGAGCCAGTACTTGATTTCCGAGTCAGTATTTCCTGCTGACAGAGAAGGTGGGTGCAGTCTACTGAAAAGCAGAGAGGCTAAAACCCTACAGACCAAGAGGGGCCTAGTCAGGTCCCTAAATGGAACCTGGGGAGTGCCCAGAGAGGGGGACTTGGTCCGATTATATTACACTAAGACTAGTATTTCATGTCAGGTAGAAGGAAAGTTGTTTGTCCAAAGGCAAATTCTTCTTGCGACCGCGTCAGGTCGGGCCTGGGTACCACCTGTGTCGTGTCGACGTCTCGACCATGATATTGGAAGAGCACTGGCTCCATACATGTTGCTTCAAGAAAATCCTGGGGAAAGGAGGCTCCAATAGCAAACCTGGGAGAGATATTCAGCTTCACATGAGCTGAAGTCGCAAGGTGGCAAGCTGAGGATAAGGGGAGCTGGATACATAACGGGTGGGAGGAAGGAAGGATGGTACTAGGTGCAGGATGATTCGTATCAGGCTGGGGTGAGACCATCTTGGACAGGATTCTCGTAAAACAAAGATAAGGGTGAAGTGTATGGTGTAGGCTGTCTGATAGTGGTATCAAAGAGGAGAAGGGCCTGATGATGAGTGTGGTTTTAATGCATTTTAGAAGTTTAGAGCAAAAAAGATGTTTTGCCCCAGGGAAAACACCAAGTTGGAAAATTCTTGATCCATGCTGCGTTCAAGGAAGCGTCTTCATTTAATCAAGCACCTGTCAAGCACGCTTCTCATGTCTCTTGCAGCAATTAAAGAAGCCATTTTCCTGAAGTGAGGAAGGCGTTTGGCTAGACATTATTTTAAATATAAAATATGACATGTTTTGTCAAGGGTGTCTTTAAAATGACAGTCTCGCTTTATGCTCTACTTTTTTTTTTTTTTTTTTTCTGTGACTGACTGCTTGGGATGGATGTCTCTTCTAGGACAGTAATTTAGCATGGTTTTAATTAGTTTGCTATGTCCCTCTGATATTTTACTCTGTATAAAACCCAGAAAATATATGTTTTTTTCCCCTGTAAAAGGGCTACATATCAAAATTCAGACACCATGATGGAAAGATGCAGCACATTTATGACCTTGTGTGATTAGTGATCTCTGAATCTAATCTTAAGGTACTTTAATGGACTATAATTATCTACAGTGTATAGTTACTGCCTTTCCTGAGATTGATTTAAAATTGCCTTGGGTGGCAAGCGCTGTGTAATTATCTGATAAGAGCTAAACTTGATACTCTGGCTTCAAACTTTTGGAAACACAAAAATAAACACAGAGCAGGACAAAACTTGCACTTGGTCAGCTTCAGAAATGGAATCTGCCCTCGCAGGCTGCCTCTGCAGCTCCAGATAAAGAAGACAAGGGAGAAGCTCACAACTGTCCTCAAGGGACCGACCTCCTTTAGTTAGTGCTGGGAGGGTGGCCTGGCCTCTGTGATGGGATCCTTAGGGGAACCGTAAGCAAAAGAGTGAGTCATGTGGAAGACAAGTTCGTATAGTGTGTTTTGTAGGAAAATAAACTAGTAAATTAACCTCGTTTATTTGGGAGGTGGTACTTATGAATATTAGTCACTGAAGGGAGCTTGAGGTGGAACTCAGGGACAGTAAGTCCAGCCTGGGCTCAGGAGTGTGTGTGCCCTGTGCCAACACCGGATTTCCAGAGAAGAATGTCCCCATCCTAATGTGCAGTTCCCACTGGAGTCAGTGACATGGCTAGCACTGATACCATCTCAGAGCTTCAGCAAATTCATCATTTTTAGTATTTTACGTTTTAGTACATAGGATGTTGGAAGCACTTTTGGGAGTGTAGAGTGTTGTATGTCCCAGGCAAACCAATTCCATTCAACTGTCTTAAGATAGATTTTTTTTAAATACAATTTGGGCACTTTTCCTGTTATTTCAAAAGTTTATCTGCCCTTCTGCCCTGTCACAGCATTTGGAGTTTCTTTGAGGAGCTTTCTGTCAGTAGATGCACAGGGTGGTGGAGTCTCTTCTTTGTGCATTGACTGCAGAAAGGGCTTGGGAGACTGTGACAGATTAAGGAGACGTTACCTTAAGGAATAACCAATTTCATTTTTGAGTGAGGTACCAGCACATGGCACATTGAAAGGTGGCACAACAGTGAGCTAGTGACTAGGAGATGACTGTATGTCCAAAAGGAGGTGTTCTTTGAGCTCGATGACTTGTTCACTATTTCCTGCCATCTCACCAGAGCTTCTGAAAGTGTCAGGTATTTTTTCAGCCCAAAACTGCAGTGCCTACCAAAAAGCAGCTCCATTTTGGACTTCATTTTGATCAATGAAAATAAATCGGTTCGTGCAATAGGAGGTTGTAGTGGCTTAAGGGCCACTGGCTCTGGACAGACTATATTCAGTGTACAAAGGAGATAGCCCATGTCTGCTCTGTGTTTCGTGAAGTATAAAGTAAGTAGTGGGTGTGATGTTCCTAGTCTGGTAGAGTTCATTAATGCATTTAATGGGGTTTGCATTACATTTCTTAAAAGAATTGGCAAAACCACATCAGAGCATCTCTAGTTAATTGGGTTAAAAAACAACGGATACAGAGAAGGTGTAGTTACTGAAGAATAACCCCCCCCACACTCTTTTTGTTCTCTCTTTTTCCTTTTTGCATAGCAGGGATCAGTGTGGATTAAGAGTAGTCAGGAGCTGTTCACTGTTTTTGTCTGGAAACAGCACAAAATCCTTGTGGATTGAGTTTATGGATGACAGAGGTCTGATGAAGAGGTAAATAAGGAGGAGGCCTGGGAGGAATGCAGATGGCTGGGCAAGCCAGCCTGCTTGAAAGGAGTTTTTTTCCATATCATTGCAGTCAGGTCAGGCAAGGCTGATATCTTTCTGTAGAACAACTGGTGATTTTGGGGAAAGTAAAAACCAGCGTTTGGGCTTGGAGCTTGGTAGTAACTTCTGCCATCAGCACCTCAACTCCAGACTGCTTGTAGGTGGAGAAGTTCTCTGCTAACACCCCATGCAGGTCTGCAAGCGGACTGGGGCTTTCATTGACATATAAATCCAATCAGACTTGCTGGATTTTGTTGTAGATGTATAATTTACTAGCTGTTGTGAAGCAAAAATGTCACTTGCCTTTTGTATTTACAAACAGCTGGGGATTAGGAGGCAGCTGTTGAAGGAACTGCTTTTATTTTTAGATGTAACCAAAATATTAAAGTGCCCTCTGGAAATGTCTGCACGCTTGGGAACATCTCATATTGTGTATTATTTATGTGCGTGAGTGTACGGGGTCTCGGCGCTTGCTGCTGCTCGGTGCAGTAGCTATCCCTGTGTGACGGCTCCTGCGAGCTGCAGCCATGAAGAGCGAGCGGCCGTGCTGGACAATGTGCTGCCACAGGAGTGAAATCCCTTGCTCTGTCACCTCAGGTGAGGGAAATGGAAAAAATCTCCCAAAATGGGGATTTTTCCTTGCTGGCCAAGACTTCAGAGATTTTTGTTGTGAAAGAATAAGTGATACTTTTGCAATTATAAAAAATATTGTGGAAAGATGCAAAAATAATCAACTGTATCTTAATCTCCTTACACATAGTATGAGCAGGTGTAGGAAGACTTGTCCTTTCCCTGGTTGCGTTTTTTGGAATCCATCACATGTCCTCACTTGCAGCCTTAGACTTACACTCTTTTCTGCCCAGTGGGGAGACTGCCATTGCCTGTGCATCCTCCGTATTTACTTTTAAAGTATATACAGAAAAAAATGCACAGTCCCAGAACTTTTGTCCATCTTGGAGCTGAGCCAGAGATCCTGAGCAGCAGGCTGGAGTTCCTGGAGTTTCCTGACTTCCACTGCCAGGACATGGTCTCTTATCTTTGCAAGAGTGAGTAGGGTGCTTTTGTAGGAGTAATATGTTTTTGCCCTTGCAGCCTTCATCCAAAGACAAGCAGTAAACTCCCCTTCCTCCCTCCCCATGCCTTTCAGGTGTGTTCCAGCTGGGGCCACCTCTGGAAGCTTGTGTCTCCAGATGGCCTTTTCTTCTGCTGTGATGGACGTGCATCAAGCGACGGTGTCTGTTCTCGAGGTACACACACTTTATAACCTTGGTGTTCTGAGGCAGCCCAAGTTTTATATTGACTCAAACACATTATAAATTTGGGCTATGGCCATACGATCAGAGGAAAATTCTTCTGGTTACGTGACAAGATGCCAGAACAAAACAATCTTGAGAGCTATGAAAATCAGCGCTATGTGCTGAAAAAAAAATAAATAAATCAATAAGTAATTTGCGCAGAGAATCCCAATGAGAATGGGTAGTTTTTGAGATTTAGAATAACTTTTTCTTATTGATTCAAAAAACCTCCAGAACAGGGAGAGAGGTAAATCTAGGGCTCCTCCTCTTCGGAGGTCAGTGGGGGAAGCCTCATGCCCTGAGCTGCTAGCTTGGGGGCTTAGAGAAGATGGCTCTGGTGCTTAATTAAACTATTTAATTAGAAAACTTTGTCACATCCGTGCCTCGAAGGCAGTTTTATCAAACAGGCTGAGTAATTCTTTTGAGCCGCTAAAGTTGATCGGTGGTCTTAGCATTGTTGGAGAGCCAGAAGCATAGCAATCACGAGAGCTGGATGGTGTCCTGGTGGTTGCCTTTGCATGGGCTGAGTCTCCTCTTTGCCTTTCCAGCAGGTCCTTGTGGCCTTTGGAATCAACTCGCCAGCTGACAAGCCAAAGTGAACCCTAAACACCAGCCCAAACATTCATATTTTGCCTGGTTTTGAGTCAAGACTGTGCAGAGCCTATGTGATGAATCTGAACAGATTTAACTCAGTGCGACTGTGCACATAACCAAGTCTACACTAAATGCGCCCAAGACTGTTCACATTTCTTTTAAAATAGTTTTGGAAGCTTTTGCAGGAAAATGTGCTGCTAGTACAGTCAGTGTTTGTGAGGGTCCTTCTTGAGGAAAGGCCAAGAGAAAAGAAATTATGAACCTGCTCTTTAAAGGTGATTTTGTGACCTTTTTTGTTGACTTGAGACTTTTCGATATAATTTGCTTGTAAGAAAAACTTTCACAGTTTTGATCTTCTGCTTCGCTCTCACTGCTCAAGTACGAAGTGACAGATTCAGCTGTTCACAAGTGAGAGCATCAACCTTCTTAGTCCTAAAAATCCAAAGGAAAAAATTCTGCATTGTTTATAAGCTCTGTTTTTAGGATATATAGAGAGCTATATATGAAAATGTATCCATAAATACATCCAAAATACCAAAAGTTTTTGAGAGAAGAAAGTAAAAACCTGGACATGCTTAGAAATGTCCTTACTTTGATATTCCAGTTATAGAATGGGTCTTACATAGAATGGCCATTTCTCCTGGCTGCCCAGCTGCTGTCAGGGTGCTGCAAATGAAAATACTCTTAATACTTATATCTGCTATGTTAAAACTGTTGCCATATGTGTCCCAGTGCTTTAATAACAGCAGCACTTCATGTTTTTTTGTTTTCCACATCGTACCTTTCTTTCTGCAGAACTAACATTCAGCAAGAAAGATAATAAGAAAAACTCACAGGGTGCTCCTTATTATAAACCTGTGAGCGGCTCCGCCAGCAAGTAACGGCTCAAAAGCTGGGATGTTTGGAATTTCTGGTGACTGTGGCCAAATTTCCAGGGGTGAATCCGGTGAATACCCTGTGCTGGCTGTTTCTGAGCAGTTTATGAGCTGTAGGAAACAAAAGTCTTGGCTCTAGGTTTGCAACCTTTGGTTTCTGCACTGAAGAGACATTACAGTACTGTTAGTCAAACTGTAAGTTTGAAGAAGGAAGCAAATGGTGCAGTTGAGAACTAATAAATGACTCGCAGGCAGTCGGCTCTAGTGTGCGATCGGCTCTAGTGTGCGGTTGGCTCTAGTGTGCAGTTGGTTGTTGGTGCTGTTCGCAAGGAAATGATGGTGCGCAGGCTCCGGAGCTCCTGTTTGCTGAGACAGCCGCAATAGCTGCAACTCTCTGAACTGCCCTGAAATCAGCAAGTGCTACTCCGGGCGGAGGTTCTCCCAGGATTTAAAGTAGCATCCTTTAGGATTTTATGACTTTTATTGTGGGTTTGGTGGAGCATGGTAAACCTTACTCGGACCTCTGAATTCTTGGTGGGTACAAGCCTGGATAGAAAATCTTCTGGGAACAGTCCCAACAGATTGGTGTAGAAATGTCAGGTTCCTTCACGTATCTGGGAGGTGCAGAGATAAACCAAAACATGTTGCTATTTTTTAGGGGTAGAAGGCCCCTAAAACTTGAGATTGATCGTGTGTTATTTTGAAAAAGCACTTAGAGGTGCTAACCACACTCAGGCCTCATTGTGTGTTTGAAGTGCGCTGTAAAAAAAAAGCCTTTGGTCGGTAGAGTTACTGTTAAATATGAACTTATGAGTAGTAGGGAGAAGGAGACAGCTTTTGAAATGTGAAGCTGCCATCCTTATTGGCAAGTCAAGCTTAGTAGATGCCATGTCTCTTTATAAAGAGCTCAAAGGAAACCAAAGGTTGAATTTGACGTACTGCATGGGCAACGAGTACATGTACTGTACGAAGTACGAGTACTTCTGATACATGATTTATGAATTAATCTAACAGTCTTGAGAGTGTCCAACCATCAGGAAGGACATTTACACTGCTGGGAATGTGCCCTGGGGAGAAGCAATCTGTCCCTGCATTGGACTCATATTGACATATGGATGTCTGGACATCTGGATCAGGTCCCCAGATAAGAGGACGTAAGGGATATGTTCAAGGATATGTGAGAAGTGTTGAAGAAAGCTGGGAGCCAAACCTGGAATCATGTGTACCTTCCTACACGATCATCTACCTTCTTTTTACATAAGCTCCATAAGTGCTATTTTTATGATTACGATACTGCTGAGCCCCAAAGTTCAAGAACTGTGAAATCTAATAAAGACGCTGAGCTCTTTTATTTGTTGTTAGATTTTGAACACCTGAGAATTCCCTTGGGTCATCTGCTTGAGCTTTTCTGTGCAGCTACCGGGGTTAGTAATGCTGTTTATAAAGGCAAGACAGATCTATCCCCATGTCCACCAAGGTTCCTGAAATGAACACTTGAAGAGCCAACTGTCAGGCCAAGAGCTTGGCACCAGCCGAGGAGCAGAGAAATCCGCTGCAGGTTCACGTGAGCTGAATTGAGATAAGGGGCATGAAGCTAAGGGCTGGGATTTTATTCTGCTCTTCTTTTGGGCTGAGTAAGTTCTCCGTAAGATAAGTCTGAGACATGGGAGAAGTTTTCCTCTTTTTTCTAGCCCTATTTTTACGTATCTCTCAACTTACCCAGCATTGGGTTAAAGGTATCACTGCGGAAAAGCAAGAGTCTCTTTTGGAGATATGACATCCTCTGATGAACTGAACTGGAAATATTTTTATAATTCCCCATTCACTTTTGATAATATGTTTATATTCATTTTCAAGGTGCAGGGCAGAGAAAGTCAGACAATTTATCTTGAAATTTGTTTCAGATTTCTCTGAATTTTCTGTCACTGAACTGTAGCTGCAATTTTAGGGCTGCAAACTCTGCAAGGAAACCTCTAAGCTCCAACCGAGCTACTTCTCACTAAATCAGCGAATTATTTCTGTTGGGTTTATTTTTGTCTTCTCTGTAACATTTATATATCATATCTCACTAAATATGGTCTCAGAAGAGTATCTAATGAGAAACATATCAGACGAGGGTTTTATGGTTTCAGTAGCCAACTTATAATAGATAAGTAAAATGAAAAACAAAGAATAATGGGAAAACTCCCTTTACGCCCACACTGTCAATAAAAGAGCTATAAGCCAATGTAGATTCAGGTGATACAGAGGGAATATTTATTCCTACTTAAAGCCCTTTTGACTGCCTCTATTTGATCAACACTGCTGTTTCAGTTGTAAAGTTTGCTTTTCATTTTTTCCTTCTTTCCTGTATTTTTAGTCTAGCGCTCTCATTTTTTGAGCAGTTGGCTTTACGATGACTTGTCTTTGGACCTGGCAGTTTGTCTTCACCAGCAAGTGAGTGATGAGCTCGGCCACCCTGGGCGAAGGCAGGAAGCTCGGATGTGACCCGCTGCTAGCACAGATCCTCTTTGAATATTTCCAGTGCCGAACATTTAATGTTGAAAGCTGCTGTGAACCTTGGTGGTAGTGCTACTGTGTGTTACTGAGAAGTGTTAGCTCTTCAGTAGAAAAACATTTTAAGCTCTGATGATGCCAACTTGATAATGGGATTAAGTGTGCAACTCGAGTAACTTCTTAGTTCTTAGTTTTAGTTCTTAGTTTCTTAGCTGTTTCCTCCTCTTTCTGTGCCTGCATGCAACCTTTCATGGCTTAATTGGTTTATGTTTGGGCCAACATCACCTGAATAACTTCCTTTTAAAAAGATTTTAACGCTTGGAAAGCCCTTAAGCAGAAAGCAGGGAGTTGCATAGCGGGCATAACTCTGGCAAGCTCTGCTGAAGTTGGGGGTTCATAATAACTTGTATGTGCGCCCTGTATGCGTGAGACTTGAGCATCTCTGTGAGCGTAGGGAACAGCTCTGTGTGGGGAGTACATGTTTCTATAGGTATCTTCCTACATTAACATCTCTCATGTTATGGCAGAGCTTTATGTTCACGGTGCAGCTCTGTGGCTGTTTCTGAGGAGAGGCCTGTGAGAGGACCACACGTGGCAGAGAGCGATGGGAGCTCGGCACCCGCGTGGCGGCACTGGGGATGCTCGGCGGCCTTGTGCGGACATTTGTGGATGTTGGGCTTTAGAGAAAGGAACAAACCCAGGAGCTTTGTGCAGGGCGATGCTCATGTGAGGAGTCAAATCCCTTGATGGGCATGGTCAGATGCCATGTGCCTGTGTATTCGGGTGGGAGGGTCATTGCACTGGTGTCTACGATGGCATAGAGGGAAATTTCCAAGCTTGTTCTAGGAATTCTAATGGCTCGGCTGGCTGGTCGTCCTATGCGACCACTCCAGGGCATGCCAGACCCGTTGCTATTTATTATCTTAAATGATGTGCAAAACTGCTCCTACCTGGGTTAACTACAACCAACTGAACAGTTCAAAATTCCCTCCTGGAGAGGTCCAGGTCCTTCCATTAGGCAGGTTGGAAGCTCTGCAGGGATTCCAGGTGTGGCCACAGATGTGGTACATTATCCTACTAAGGTGCTCATTATCCTACTAAGGTGCTGGTCTGGTGCTGCTGCAGAGCCATTACCCCTTATATTTTTCACCTCTGCATCAATGAATCTACAGGAAAAAAAAAGTGTTTTCTTAGAGGTGATCAAGAAACCAAGCATTTCCATGTTTTCTGCATTTCATGCTTTTCTGTTTGAAACCACGTTCAGGTATTGTCAATGCTTGTACCCCTTCTGCTTTTCAAAACAAGGTAAGAAGCAGATCTAGCTAGAGAAAAAAAAAACTGTTTGTGATAGGGAAAGGGAAGGAAAGCATGAAAGAGGACGACAAATTCCCCCTTCCATGCAGTTCTTCCACAATCCCCTCTAGCTAATTTTCACCTGGAGTACTGTGTCAAGTTCTGGGCTCCCCAGTGCAAGAAGGATGTGGAGCTGCTGGAGAGAGTCCAGCGCGGGGCTGCGAGGATGATCCAGGGCCTGGAGCATTTGCCCTGTGAGGGGGGGCTGGGGGAGCTGGGCCTGTTCAGCCTGGAGAAGAGAAGGCTGAGAGGAGACCTCATCAGTGTCTATAAGGACCTCAAGGGAGGCGGTGAGGAGGATGGGGCGGCCTCTTCTCAGTGGTGGCCACCAACAGAACTAGAGGAAACGGCCACAAGCTGAAACACCAAAAGTTCCACAGGAACTTAAGGAAAAATTTCTTGACAGTGAGGGTGACAGAGCACTGGAACAGGCTGCCCAGAGAGGCTGTGGAGTCTCCTTCTCTGGAGACCTTCAAGACCCGCTTGGACGCAGTCCTGAGCCACCTGCTGTAGGTGACCCTGCGTGTGCAGGGGGGTTGGACTAGATGATCTCTAGAGGTCCCTTCCAACCTTAAGCATTCTATGATTCTATGACTATTCCGCACTTTTAAGAAAAGCATAATAATATAAGTCACGGTAGGGATATTTTCTCTCCCTGAACAGCTTTCCAAAATATACCTACCCTGTCAAGGTTTGTAATTCCTAGCTTTGAATCTCTAGTCACATAACCAGATGATTATTTCTTTTTTCCAACAACGGACTATTCTGAAGGGGCTCCCAAATCCATGTGAGAACAAACCGGCAGGCGGCTGCTCCGTGCTCACCCTGGTGTTCCTGAGGAAGCCGGAGGGTGGGTACTGCGTCCTCCCGCAGCAGGGAGCTTTGCACCTTTGGTCCCCAGAGGGGACACGCGTTGCTGCTGCTGCTGCTCAAGGGAGAGATGAGTCTGTGTGTAGGCCCAGCAGAAAGCGGCTGCATCGGGGCTCCGGACGTGATGCTTGCTGGCATTTTCCATGGCACCCTTCCCACCTCCACTGTGACCTTCACCAGTCTCGCACTGCCACTTCCTCCTGAGGGGGTCCCCGGGGTAGCCGCTTTGGCGCAGGTGCCGCTTAGCGAGGGCTGCGTTCAGGGCGGGAACAGGCTTCGTTGCTCCAGCGGAGACTCTCCCCATCTCGTTGCTCCTCCGATTACAGCTTTGCGCCTAATTACTTTCAATGAAACAGATTACTCTTTAACTGAAATTATCTTTAAGTGCCTTTTTTTTTTTTTTTTTTTTTTCCAGTAGAGTTTTCTTTTCTGAGTGCATTTTGTTAGAAGCCAAACCCAGATTGTCTCGGGAGGATCCGTGCAGCCGGCACATACAGTAAACTGTAATGCCTTTGGAAACACTGCTCAGGAGGGCAGTGCACATCAACCAGTCGTGCATCAACCAGGCTGCAGCGGTGCCCAGGAGCTGCCATCCAGCAGGGAGGGCTGCTAAAAGCCAGGGCCATGTTTGCTGAGCCATTTGCAAGGCGCTCAGAGGGCTGTCAGGCTTGCCATACTCTCACCCATACACTTTGCTGAGTGACCTTTCTTCCTTTTCCTCTCTCCTAAATCAAAACGCTTCATTTGGAAAAAAAAAATATATATATGTTGGACTTTTGGCTTGAATCACACCAGATTGCCATGATATATAAAGGTAAGTTGTACCAAAATTTCTACAGGTGATAACTGTTCAATGGAGGCAGAGCTCGCAGTCTGTCTACCATAGATGATCAAGGTTACTTCCAGGCTTCCAAAATATGTTTCCAGCTCACAGGCTGATGTTTCTATTAGCCAAGCACACAAAGCAATGTGTCTTAACTAGTGCACGTTGATAAAAGTTCAACAAGTGGTGCCTCTCCTGAGGCCAAGATATTCATAGAAGCCTTTTAACCTGTGATTAATTACAAAGGTTTTTGCTCCTTCCTGCGTGAGGTTTCATCAAAACTGAAGCTCCCAAAGTAAATCTCTCCTAGGCAGGAAGAGAGGCAGGCGACTTGTTAGGCTGGTTGAAAACCAAACCATCGTGCCAAGTCTTATCAGGAATAAAATTAATAAAAATTAAAAAAAAGGGAAGCAGGACTGTCCTTCCTGTTGTGCAGGCCCCGCATGAGGACAGCGACATGAGTGCTGGGATGGGAAGGGGGTAGTTCTTCAGGTAGGCTTAGGCTTGGCTCAAACTTACTGTAGTGTTCACGATGTCACAAGCATTCCCAATCCTGTTGTCCTTCAATTGAATGTTCTATGGACCTACGGGCAGAATGGCCAATTGGCAGAATCAGAAAAATATGAGTTCAGAGACAATTTTGTTCAAGGGAAGTTTTGCATGAAGGGCTGGAGGACTTGAATACATGAACAGTAGAAAATACTCTTGACCTGCTACCAGTATGGCTGGCTCATCTGTCTCCATGTCTTGTATGACTTGTCCTCCTATTTAGTGGTTTTTTTTTTTGTTTTTTTTGTTTTTTTTTCCCTAGGATGGAGAGAGAGGGCTCATTTTGGTATACAGAAGAACTTGAAGTCAGCAAAAAATTCTTTGTCCTTGGTCTCCAACCTCACTCATCCATGAAGTGTTCCATATCTGATATTTTCTCAGTCTTGTCTAACTAATGAATGATCTGGATGAAGTTGGTAGGCCTTTAAAGATGCAGATTTAAAGAGAGGTTGCAGGTTTGAGGTGAGTAGCTCTTACCACTCTTACTCCATCTTGCCTTTGCACCGTACGTTGCAACACAGGCTACTCAGGCTGTTGTGGGAATGCAGAGAAAATACAAATAAGTTGGCTCGTATACTGAAAATCAGACTCGAAGCACTGGCTTGCTCTGTGTGAGTGTTCCCCTTTCCTCTTTTAAATTATGTTCCACGTCAAGCAAGCATTTGCATTCAGATCAGAGCTATTCACAAGAGGCCTGCAGCTGGGGAACGTGTTACATAGTGTAATTATAAAGATATATTTGTTCCTTTTTTCCTGTGAATAGATGCTGGTATTGATTTGTTCCTACGCCCGCACACCTACACGGAGGCAATGGGGAGGAGGCTCATTTTGTGCGAAATGACTTTAATTGCCTTATCTCTGGGGAAGGAAGGAGCGTTGAAAATCTCACTTACAATTTGGTAACAATTTTTCCAAATAGACCTAGACTAATGATCCAAAACACTTTTCTTCTTAATTAAGACTGTGCTTATAGATGGCTGCTGGGATGCTTGGAAGTTTTGGCAAAAAAAAAAAAAAAAAAAAAAAAAATNCTTTTTTTTTTTTTTTTTTAAATCAAATGAAATCTGTGACTTGTGTGAGTTGTTCTGAGAAAAGAAAAGGTCTTAGAGCAGATACAGAGACATTAAGTAAGAGAAAACCTGGACAAAAACTGAAGAGTTTTACTTTTATCTTACCAAAAAAAAAAAAAAAAAAAAAAAAAAAGCCTCAAAGGCCAAAGAAGAACAAGCCAACTGGTATAGCAGGACCCATGAAGAGACCTCTGTAGAACATGGTGAACAGCAGGCTCCCTTCTCGTTCCCCAAAGCATAAACAGGGACAAAATCCCACGGAGGGAAGGGACGGTGCTGGTAAGGCCACCGCAAGGTGCGCTGGCTGAGGCTTAGCTGGGTGAGCATCTTGGTTTGTTTTAAGAATAGCCTGAATATGCTTATTTAAAGGGAAAAAGCAGGGAAGGCATGAACGGAGACGGTGCCGGACCCGCCATAGTGACCCTGGATGCACTGCATCCCGCTGCCGTCCTGCAGCTGTACTGAGCAGGGAGCAGCACACACTGCTGGTGGCAAGCGCTGCAGCACATAAATACTTCAGTGTTCTTGAATAACGGCATTTTCCCATCTTTGATGTGGGGCAAAACATTGCTGAGCTCTGTTCTTGCTTAAGAGTAGCTCAGAGCCCAGAGCTGCTCTCTGCCACAGGTTAACATTAACCAAAGTCACAAAAACCTCCTTGTTTTAGTGCCACTACTGCTGCTGCCAATGTTGTGCGTGTCTCCCCCTCAAAACAGAGCAGAGGCAGCACTTCCTTTTTGTTGACAAGGAAACATATTCAGCTCTTCAGCAAGAAGTTAAACGCGTCCGTTGGGCACGCTTGGATGTGTGTGTTTGGGGCGAATTCAGCAAATTCGTTTCTTAAACTTGGGAGTGCTCTGCCTCATATAGCATTGTAATTCCCTCTCACCTGGGCATCCTCCTGGGCTGGGTGTGCTCCCTTTCCCTACTGTTGCTTTTCTGGAATTTTTTATTTTTATATATATATATATTTCCTGCAATTACCAGAGGTGCCTCTTGGCTCAGATGGTGCCTCCTTGCCCGAAAATTAGGTTTTAATTAATCTCGCCCAACTTTCTGCTGTGTGCAGGTGATGTCATGTTGCCATTACCTAATCCTTAATAAGTGATTAGAGCCTAATTGAATGTACTGGAGGAAACCCGACAGGATGTCAGGCTATAAAGTTCATTAAGGAAAATCAATTTGCATGGCTTTAAATTGCGTTAAGGGCTACCCGTTAAATCAGCTAATGTATTTCTTCCTGGGTCGGGGAGGTAAACAGCCACATTGTGGAGAAATATGTGCAACATGAAGTGGTAGATTTTGTGGGTAAATTAAATTGCAAATGACTGTAGAGATCGGGCACAAATTCTGTTAGGGATGACAAGCTGCCAAGGCGCTCGAAGAAATACTTGGCCAAGTGTCTTTTCCCATTTCTTTGTAATTTAAAAAGAAATAATCTCAGTAGTAGGCTGGACCAAGATGTATCTCATTTTATTAAAGGAGCAAATGGAGGTGGGTTAATGCATACCAATTGTATTACTTGGTCTCCAGGATGGATTTGGCAGCCCCTTTGCGCATCGGTCCGGATATTTTCAGCTTTTTCAAATCTCCAAGCGACAGAAGCTGCTTACAGTCGCGTTCTTGGCATCGTCGTCAGCTGGATGCATTTCAAATAGCAGCTTCGGTGCTACTCGGTCAATACAGTAACTTTGCGAACTGTTTAATTAAAACAGCCAGTGGGATACAACCTTATCTTGGTAGTTAACCCCTGATACTGTCCGAGGAAGTGGTGATGCTCTGGCAACGGTTTAGCTAGTGTAAAATGGGTGTTGGGCTCGCTGGGCAAGCACAGGCAGCAGGCCCTGCTGACGCACGTTAGCTAGTTGCAAGATGCATAAAACGCAGCACCCTACCCTCTATTGCTTTTTTATCCGTTTTTTTTAAAGGATCTGATTGCTTACTGCTGTGCTCTTGGGGGGCCTTGCAGCAGGAAGAGGAGCCCAGTTGCACCGTCACCCGAAAACAGACCCGCAGTGTCACCCTTTACTACTGACTGGTAAGCGATGTAACGAATTAAGGTTTGAAATGAAGAGGAGGGCTTGCTTAGCGGAAGGGTGGAGTCACGTCTCGTCACCTGCCCAGAGGTTGTTGGTAGAGCACATCGTCCTCTTTGAGAGGGTTTATATGGAAATTGCGCTTATGCGAGAGCGCTCTTGAATGTGCTTTTGTACGGTGGCCCCTGGTGCTACCTGGATGCGTCACTTCATCTCCCATGGAGCAGAGGTGGAGAGTAACCTTCAGATGAAGAGCAGCCTCAGCACAAAAACAGACGTGATTTAACATATTGGAGCACAATGTTTCTTGGGATCATCATCACATTAAATGTGGGAGGGAGCGTTCTGGAATCAGATGTGCACAGGGAACAGTGTTAGTGGGGCTGAGCTGTGCTCATTAGCTCTTTGTATTAAGTTTGAAAGAAAACTGATGAGAGCTTCTTAAAGTTGTGTTTTTCTTTGTTTTTTTTTTTGGCCTGGTTTAATCATTCTGGATCACCTCTTAAATATCTTGTAATATTTCAGTATTTGTAGTGGAAAAGAAAAAGGGGAACAAAGAGCATACATACGCCTGCAACGTCATATTTTTCCTTTTAATGAATTTGCATTTCAGGAATAAAATTCCACTGAAGACCCAAAAGTTATGCATTGATACTTTGTATTTTTGCCCATTTTGCTTGTGAACTCCACATGCCTTTGTGCCGCTTTAATTTTTTCACAGCATTTTAGGCCATTTCCAGCATGTTTCTCTGATTGCAAAAAGAGGCATCAAATGTTTGCTTTTAATATGTTATCAGCCCACAGCTGAACTTGTAAACATTTTCATTCTGGATATGTTTAGTTTTGTTGTTGTTCTTTGGGTATGGTAAGGAGGGAGAAGGCACTTTCAATGATGCCTTGCATTTGTCATGGGAAAATCTTAATTTTCCTACAGATATTAATCATAGGCTTTATGTTGTAGAGAACGAAGCATGTATTTTGCATGCCGAAAGCCTCAGGCTCAATTTGCTGCTATGGTAATTCCAGGGAGTCGCTGAAATCTTTCCGTCAGTGAGTGGATGCGGATGCTGCTGGGAGCCTCCTGTGCTACCCTGGTGCTGTCTCAGGGAGGAGGGAGCCAGGTCAAAAAGAAAGGCCAGTGTCTCCCTGTGGACAGGGGGCCATTCCCTGGAAGGAGCCCAGACACTCTGTCTCCAGGAAAGAGCTGCTCGGTCCCCCCAAAAGCAAACCAGCAGCTTATCTTGAGCTGCAAGAACTCTGCGAGGTGGAGGCCAACGCTGCTTCTTGTGTTATCAAGGAGCTCAACAAAAGCGACGAGGAGCCCGCGCCGTCCTTGCAGAGTGCAGGTCTGAGCCGAGGTGGCCGTTCAGCGGCAGATACGCCTGAAGAGGGGGGAAAGTTGCCTTTAGGTAGGTCTTTATCGCCAAGTATTCCATGATGTGTGTTGTGTGGCACTTGTGGTAGATGACAGCGCTTTGGGTGTAGATGTCCTCCTGTGACCCTTTTATTCTACATTTTAATGCCAGCAGACACACGATGCTAAGATATTATTGAGAAAAATGATGCGACCCAGCTGAAGGGAAGCTGGGGATGCAGATTGTCCATTGCCTGTAATGAGGTACTTTCAAGTGGACGGAGTTGGGCTTTATATACATTTGCTGTGCTTAATTGCCATGTTTGAGTGCCCTTTAGGTGAAAATACAGATGTGCTGTAGCCTACTTCACCAAAAATGCAGTCTATCTTGGTGTAAAGTTATTTGTTTGAGGACACCACTAAGTAGATAATCAGCACTGGGACAGGTCAGGGCTCAGATGCTTCGTCCCTGATGCATGATGAGGAATAATAACCTGCCAGCACCATGCCCAGGCCTGATCACTGCAGTTTGGACGAAGCCCAAAGCTCTTTGGAGCTGTTGGTGTGCTTTGAGGGATGCCTGCAGCAAGCTGTCACTTGAGTAGTCTCCGTGCATTGCACATCCGTTCTCATCGCGCCTCATTGAGGAGTGGTTTGGGCGCCCAAAGAGGGTCCAAGGAGGCTGCTCTGGGAGGACAAGTGGTTATTTTCGTTCACTGAAAGAGCACAGAGTGCAACTAGGTGTGTTATATGACCAGTGAGCACTGCAGAATACCATAAATGTATCTAAGCTCCACTGCAAGTGCACAAGAGGAGGGGTTAATTAAGATTGATCAAGTGTCAATGTCATTCAGGGATATCCAGACCCTTGTGTAGGTCCTGGATCTTAAAGACTGTTTTTCTTCTCCTATGTTCAATTTAATTTTTTGATCTGTATAGATTCCTAGCTGTTAAATGGAAACTGCTTCCCTTATTGAGTCCAGGGCACTATAAAGCCCAATCTCTGTTTCTCATTCTGACGGTCACATTTTTCCTGTAATTTGCAGACGGCTCTGCTTTTGTCTATATTATTCCAAATTTAAACCACATGTTCTTTATTATAGTGTCAGCTTTTTGTCTTAGTCCCTAGATGGGCGATTATTATTTATTTTTACTTGTTCTTTCTTTTTATATGCATGGCAGAGCAGGATCCATGTCACTGAAGGTAATTGAAATATATGTATAAACCAGACTGCTGGAGCTTCTCATTTAAGTAAGAGTGGGGAGCACTTGTAGAAAGTAATCT
>VZSV01000054.1:3442742-3453103 GCA_013398735.1 Nothocercus julius
AAGGAAAAAAAGGTTGATCTGATATTTGCAATGGTGGAACTTTATCACCTGGCTACCATCCATTGCTTAGCGTGACAGAATCCTGACCAAGACGGAGTAAAGCTGCCACAGCAAATGGGAAGAAATGAGTGGGAAACCACGGCTTTGTCAGATCGGGGCAAGTGAGTAGCACGATAAGAAAATCCATGTGTATTTTCTATCAGCCTGCAAATCTGCAGTTTGGGAACAAGAAGCGCGTGTGGTGTTCGGCGAGTGCGCCGCAAAAACGCCGCTCACGGATGGCGGGGTGAGGGAGGGAGGCTGATAAATGAGAAGGAACCACCTGCTGCATGATTCAGTCCTGCGAGGGCACTGCGGAAAACCAGTGTGAGATGCAGACAAATTAATCTGTCTTTGGTTTATTACTATCTCAAGGCCTTGCATTGTCACAGTTCAGTCACGGGTACGAGTGTGATCATTATTTCAAATGGAAACTTCTCTTCCAATAGTAATTTTTTGAGCGATGTGGTCGCGCAGCAAACGCACTTCAGTGAAGTATGCTTTCATTTCCAAGTACAACGGGGCCTGGCAGGGCGAGCCATCATTTGTTTTGCTTTGGTTTCTTGCTGCTATTTGTATATTATCAGGTGCAGGGAGTGTATTTGCATGCAAGCACCCGATGCCTGGACCTTTCATTTGTGCTTTTGACTGTCAGCATCGCTATATTGCCTCATGCTCACCCTTCCCCATCTAAATCATATTGTTTTGAACAGCTGTGTTCGTTGCCCTTACACGTCATGACACCCTAGTGCCTATGGAGAAAAGTAAGAATATTCCAGCAGTTTGCAGGAGACGAGGTAAGATGTAGATGTTGTTCTCTGCAGCAATAGCACACGTGTCCTGAGGGCAGTATCTGTGGTCAAAAGCCTGGCCTGAAAAATCTGAAAAACTTTGTGGTATCACACCTTTTTCAGTACTGAAGCTGATGGTACAATTCAGTATGATGGATTTAACACCTGTAATTGCAAAACCTGCCTATGTGTTCAGCCTCTGGAGAGATGGCCTTTCCTTTTCCCTTCCCCAAACCTAACTCTGAATCCAGACTTCTTTTTCTTCCTGCTTTATTTATTTATTGTTTTATTAGGTACAAACTGCTCAGTGTGAGCCAAAATCTTCCCAGCTTGCAGCCTGTAATGTTGACTCGTGTGCTTTTGTGTTTTCTGCCAGGCCTCTTTCAGTAGGGGAGGAGGCTCCCTGTGAGAGGAGAAACATTCTGAACGTGAAAGAACTGCATCGATGGGGAAATAGCAGGGCAATTTCAGGATGGGTGATAGGGATTTCATATAGAAAAATTGTGGATTCAATAGCCTCAGTTATCTTTTAGATTGGACCTGCAGCAAGCATGGCTGTGGCTCTTATCACTCGGGTTATCTGAAAAGATTGTGGGTATTCTCTGCACAGCAGTAATACAGCAAACATCCATCGATCTCCTTCACATACTGTTATTCACACACAGGGTCGTTGCTTTAATATCCAGGGTTAGACAAAGGTCCTCTGGAATTAGCCCTGTTCGTACTCCACACTTTCTATCTGGTTCCTTTGCCATCAGAAAGGTTTTGCTGTAAACACTACAACAGAGCAGATAATGAAGCAGACTCTTCATTTCTGCCGGCCAGACAAGCGGGCTTTCCTCCTGCCTGATATAATAGCAAAAAACGTGGACAAAATTGCATTTTCATTCACTAGTTTTTCTCAGTTCCGGAGCTGATAAAATCTTAAACACCCAGTGCATCCAGTGCCAGGAGCAGCCGAAGGAGGGAAGGAGGGACTCCCTTGCTGGATAACAAAGAGGAGAAAAAAGAAGAAATGTGAACATTGCCCAGAGCTGTAGTCAGGGCATGGCGTAAATGGGTTAGACTTGGGGAAGAAAGGTCTTCGGAGGGTGGTTAAACATGATGCTGCAGCTTAAACTCCTGCTCAGAAAGCCCCTCAACTACATGTCGTTGGGAATTGGGAGGGGATAACAGAGGAAGGATCCCTCTCTACTGTCGTCTTCTAATGTGCTTTCCCCAAGTAGCTACCATTAAACACAGAGCGTCGGATTTAACAGACTTTTGGTCTTACTTGGGATGGGGGTTTCTTCTGTTCTTAAGTGGCTCCCCAGGTGAAACATCTTGACAGACTGATAGTACCATGACATGGAAAGAGACAGGTAGGGGGTTTGCAACACCCCTTTTCCCCTCCAGTTTTGTCTGGTCTTCATACAATATCTGATGTAGGAAGAATGCAACTTTAAACATAGAGCCTCTTCAGCAAGAGGAGGCCCAATATTATTTATTTAAGTAGGAATTATGCTTTGCATCAGCAAATGTTAGAATTCATTTGCACTTCATTTTACAGAGCTGTCAGCAAAGCATGCTAGAAGTGTGGGGGATAAAACGAGCTAACGGTGTGTGCAGTTTGCTCAGCGCCAGGTTTTACCAAGGAATATATCCCGACAGGATTGGTGGGACCCATGGAAGATAAGGTATATGCCTAATATATAAGGGGGTCACGCGTGCTTTCTAAAGGTGCCTTAAAGCAAGCAAGGCATTTCTAAAGCGAACAGTTTATTCTTCACAATATACTTCATGTTAATAATAAATGAATTTGGGGAATTGGCGTGATTTCCAGCTGCTTTAAGGCGATCTTCTGCAAGCCTGCAAAAGATAGATCTCCAGAACTATAATCACAGAGATAATGAAAAAAAACTCAGCTTCCCTCCGAGTCCTTATATAGAGGAACTGAAACATCCTCATAATGGTAGCATCCACAAGTTGCTCTTTGAACGTCCATCAGGATTTAGGGCTCTGGAAAACAGATTTTGGTTTTGTGCACTGAAATATTAGCAAGTGTTGCATATCAGTTTTTAACCTATCTTTTCTTTGCATCACCGAGTATGCCTTGAAATAATGTCTCTTACTCTAGGTAGTAGCATCTTTTTTTTTTTTTTTTTAAAAAAAAAAGCGGGGGGGGGGTGCAGCATTAAAAACATTAAGTGCATAAATACAACTGAAATGTCAGTGGAAGATGTAGAGTAACAAGACCTGCTTCAAAAAGTCTGTAGAGACAGGCTAACGTAGCCTCTTCAAAATGTCTCAAAGATCTTTTCCTTTAACTGCTGCATCTTGCACAACACTTGGGGAATTAGAGGTTGTGTCCTGGAATACATTAGATCATTATTTCCAATGACACCGATAAGATTTTTTGAACAGTGTGCATTTCATTTACATAGAACAGCAGTAGAGTAAATAAGATACATCTCATATTTTGGAAAACGCCATCAAAAAAAGCTGGATTTCATGAATCCTTTAAGGTTTGGCAGAAATATAGAGATAGGTAGATATCTTCTCAAACTGACTGCTTCTCCCAGGCTGCTTCCCCCATACTCACCTTCTGGTGACTTGCTGCTGCAGGTGAGGGTTGGCTTCTCCCACCTCCTGAAGGCTTTTGCTCTAACGGGTGGCTCTTCTTGGCTGTTCTTGGTTTAGGGGGTGCCTACACCTTCTGCATACACACAGAGGATCTCCAGAGGTTCCTTCCAACGTCAACCATGACGTGAGATCCTAGACAGCCAAGAATCCAAGTCCCAGGCAACTTGGCATTTTCAACAACACAACAAATGTTTTTTCCCTCCCTGAAGTTCTGCAATTAAATAGCAGGTATAGGGCATTGGAAACTGTGGGGGGGAAGATGGTGTGCCCCTCAGGGGAAACATCAGTCTGCTGAGCTTCCACCAAGTGTGTGTGTGTGTGTGTGTGTGTGTGTGTGTGTGTGTGTGTGTGTGAAGAGAGAGGATGGTGGTGGTGACTGGAGACCCTCCTGAGGACGGTGAAGGTGCCTGTCTCCCTGGAGGAGCAGAGGTGGTAGATGTCGGGAGGGCCCCCATGCCTGGAGAAAGGGAAATGTCACACCTTGTTTTCACAGAGGAGGAGACTACAGGTTTGCGAGCTGCATTGCAGTCCTTGGGAGGAAGATGATGGAGCAAATCCTCAAAGTTTTTTCCAAGCCCAGGAGACAACCCTGTCCCATGTGACAGTGAGCAGCTCACATGGGTTTACTGAGGTAACCTTACTGCTTTCTCCAGTGAGATGCTGGGCTGGGTGAACATGGGGAGAGCAGCAGCTCTCTGGCTTTCTGCCGTGGCTTCAAAAGCATGTTTGTGTCTCTGTAGTCAAATTAGTGGCATAAGGATTGGATGAGCAGAAGATACTTTGAGTGGAAAACTGGCTGGATTGTTGAGCTCTAATGGTGTTGATCAGCAGAGCAAAGTCTGAACCATAACCATTTTTGATGGTCCTGCTGGCAAGTGTCGTTCTACCAACTGGGATCCACCTAGTTCTACTGAGCAAAACAGAAAAAAAAAAACATTTACATTCAGCTTCACTCACTGTGGGAGCTGAACGTGCAGGAGCCTTATGCAGTTATACCTGGGTCACGCAGAAGATGGTTGCTCTGGATTAAGTTAGTGTCTTGCACATGTGAATGGGAACCACTGGTGAGGCATCAAAAGTAATAAATGACAAAAACTGAGTTTGGGATCAGCTTTCCCAGGCTGGATGCGGTAAATACCTTGAAAAGCTCACCCCTTACTCCCTTTTCTTTGTTGTGTGTCCTCATAAACCAACTTACCACAGATCTTGGTATTAACAAACCTTGGTAATAAGCTGTCTCAGAAATCCGGGCTGCTTTGCAAGTTCTTGTGTGACCTACTTGAGAGATTAGTTTAATTTGGGTGATATTTGATTCCCAGTGTTTCTCTGCTTTCTTTTTTTTTTTTTTTCTTTTCCTTTTGCCTCTTGCGGAGATTAGCTTTATATAAACATGTTATCCATAATATAAATCAAAGTAGCTGGAAATAGTAATGCATTATAATCATGTATATTCATGATCTTTTGATGAAGGAAAGTTAGTAGCATATTTCTAGGTTTTCCGTTGATCTCTTCTGTCCTTTTCTTTTTTTGTGTGTTTTAAAGAGATAGCAGAAAGACATTCTAGTAAATTCATGTGTTTACCACGGTGTAAATTACCAAAGGAGAGAGGAAAACAACTTCCTCCCTATAATTTGGTGACCTATAGATTAAAAAAAAAACAAAAAATAAAAAACATATGGTTCCCTTTGTAGGTGATGTAGCTGGTTCTGCTACTGTAGTAAGCAGAGGAGTTTTCCTTCCTCTCCCTCAACACGGGAGATTTGTGTGTGTTTGAAGCAACTATGAGAATTGATTTGGCAAGGCAGGGTACCTGCGCTCGTGGTGCAGAGATCAGGCGGCTCTGCACAAGGCCGCAGCCAGAATTTCTCTTTTCCCACTCTCATCCGTCAGTACTGCTCATATCAAGTTTATTATCTGCCGCTTAGGATTATAGTGGAGAGACATCCCGCTGTGCGGGCTCTGTGGTAGAAAGCCTTGTTATTCAGGTGAAGGGAAGAATGGCCAATAATCTTGTATGTATATATAGATTTAGCCCTTTAGGAATTAATATGTGCTCAGCCCAGCTGAGAGCATTACTGAGTACTCTTCTTTTGCCTACTCTGATTTTATTGCTAATTTTTTACTTAACAGCTACAGCAGAGAGAAGCATCTCACGGTGCTAGGCTCCTACAAGATGACAGCTAGTGATTGGTAGGCTTCAGATGGAAAAAAAAGAAGAATTATCCTAATTTTACAGAGGAAGAAAATCTCTGTCATTTAGATTTGCTGAAGGTGCCTAGAAAGCCCAAGGTCTTCCTGGGAGCCAAAGCCAGACCTCTCCAGAGCTAGACCCCGGACTTGCTCCCAAGCCTGCAGATCCCTATGTTAAATCTGCCTGCCTTTATTTCTGTAGTGAGCAGGCTATACCTTGCCATGTGCATACTGTGGAGGTCTGCTTTTCTTTGCTAAATTTGAGCCACTTTGCTAACTTTCTGCAGACAGCTCCGGATGGGCCTGGTGAGCCACGAAGTCGGGCGTTTAATTTCTGCTGCTGGTAGGTTGGGGTCTGTGGACGTAGGAGGATGTTCGCGTCAGTGGATGTTGCATGATTGGCTTATTTATTATTAAAGTTAAATGAGAGACTCAACAAACCTCAATAAATTATCTCCTGTAGGTCAGTAAAATAAGACTATGGATTCTTCAATTCTTTAAATATTTTATACTTAATCAGTTTGGCTGACCCTGACATTTTTAGTACCTTTGGCTCTGTATGGAGCAGAGTGGGTCAGAAATTAGATGTTCTACTTGATGTGCTGTATGTGATTTATGGGGGGGAAAAAACTAGGAAGAGGTCGTTCATTCATATGAGAAAGAAAAAATAGGAATTTTTGAGTTCCCTGAAGGAGGGGGAGCTTGAAAAGAGGGAGCTTAGCAATAATGGCATCATTAAATGCCAAGGCCTCGAGGGAAGTGAAGCTTCCTAGCTTAGCGGTGGCTTTGATGTCTCTAGCTTTCCTCATTTCCCTCACCCTAGAGGAAGCAGAAGCCCCAGATTTGGGTGGTTTGGGTTTCTGTACCCACATGGGAGCACCCATGGGTGCCAGAGGTGTGACATGAGCTCACGCCAGGCTCCCGGCAAGCGCCAGGAGCGCGAGCGAAGCCTCCAGCAGCCCCGAGGCTCCTTGCCGAGTCTTTCGTGATTGTGTTGTTGCCGTAAGAAGAGGAATGAAGTGAGACGTACCACAGCAAGCCTAGATAAGCTTGAAGAAAGGAGAGCTGACAGTTACCCGTTCGATACATAATAACCTCAGAAATTGAATTTAATGCACAGTAAAACATTGCAAAGCAATGGAGATACAATAATTAAACAACTTAATACATACATGTTTAATTAAGAATACCATTTATCTAGGACCGTGCACTCTGTTTTGAATAGTAATTGGAGATCAGTAAAGCTGTAGTTGAACAATATAATTTTCACTTCGTACTAATCCTGGACCTGCACGTTGAGAACGTCCTACATGGAGGAAATTAGATCTCAGTGCATTGTATAAGGACTTGTTGCTTGGACCTCAGACTGCAAATAAGGAAGGTGAAATATGGAAGCACAGCACATAATTGCCCTTATCGTATAATGTTGGAGTTAACACTTAGCAGAGCTCAGGTTCTAACATCATATTAATGTTACGCTGCTAAGCGTAGGCCTTAGAGCTGGGCAAAAGCCAGAAAGTCTATTTCAGATCAGAAATTTGAAATGTCACATTCCTCTTTTTTGTTCCATTTAAGATATTTAAAAATCACAGTCACTTTGAGTGAAAACCTGGTAACTAATTCCAGTTGCTCTGTGTTTGCTTTTACTTTTTATATTGCTTATTCATAAAAGGTGGAAAGCATAGGATAGTAATGAAAAGTCTGCACAGTCCCTTAATGCACTTTTCTGCTTTTTTTCTTATTTTTTTTCTTAATGAAAGAGCATGTATTTTACAGACTGCTTTCCAAGGCAATGATCTCCAAATGAAATGTGGTCATGCACACTTCGGTAACCTGAGAAAAAATGGTGATTTGGGGGCATGAAAGGTGACTGCATGGGTGGAACTACATTTTCTGGGAGATTTCTGATCAGGGCTAACTCTACACGTGCCAGTAAGTGGAGCTTGTGGTGACAGAGATGCTGTGGAAAGAGTGTTGGGCTGGACCAAGCAATAAATAATATTCCTTCTCCTAGATTTTCAGGAGTCAGCACCACTTTGTGCAAAGATAACAAAAATACTTTGGAGCAGTGAGGTCACTTTTTTTTTTTTTTTTAAGAACTAAAGAGTCTTAGCTAGCTTTGATGGTAAAATGCATTATAAAGTCTTATAAGTTAGGCACCTAATTTACATTAAAATTAATTTCCTTTGCAAAAAGAATTTGGATGAAGCAGACCTCTGAGCTTTAATAATCGACGCTTTAGTAGATCTGAGGTGTGCTGAACCCTAGGCATTGCTTTTGCCTTTGTTGTGCCCGAAAATGTGTGAGGAAGCTGAAAACTTTGCTGCTGCCTGTTGTAAAGGCAGAGGTGGCTCTTGAGGCTGTTTCTCCCAGATGAGCATCAAATTATTTCCTCCCAAATTTCCCATACTCTTGCCAGGCTGGAGACCTGTCTTGACTGTGCTCTACTTAAAAATACTCTAAACTCTGACTCTCCTCGCACTGCAATGTTTCATTAGTCTTTTTTTTTTTTTTTTAATCACATTTTCTTTTTCAGGAAAACTCTGTCCCACTTGAAGCCTTGGCTCTGTGGTGGCATCAAGCATCCTCCATGGCCACAGGCCGGGTAATACCTCCAAGAGGGCCTTGTGCTGCCTCCATACAGAAAGTCCCTCTTTGCCCAGCCATGACTGGAAATCCACTTTCCTTCTTCCCGTTATGCCGATCGCCTCTCATTACTTTTTGTATCTGAGTTCCTCGGTGATGGCAAGTCTTGGTTCCTCAACTACGTGTGGAGTTCTAGTTAAAAAATGCTGTAGTCTAGATGGCCCTCATAGAGGGCAGATTGCATTTGTTGGTGTTTAGGTGGAATAGAAAGTAGATTTGGGAAAGGAGCTATTTTATTGACAGTGTGTTTGAAAGGAAACGTAATGCATGAGAAGGTAAAATCAGAACAAAATCTAAATGATGGTCTCTTCGTTGGGCAGGGCAAGTTTTTTTTTTTTTTTTTTTTTTTGTAAATAATTGATGTATTTAAACAAATCTTTATAGCCACCCCTTGCTGTAAGAGAAGGGAAGAAGAGTAAGGGAAGGTCTCATGGGACTTGTGGTTGCATGGGCAGCGTTTCGGGGGCTCTTTGGGTACCACAGAATCACTTGTGGCAAACAGACCAAACCTCTCAGGTGAGGGAGCTGGGCTGAGGAGGCCCTGGTGGAGCGGCTCAAGGATGGATGGTACTTTTGCTGTCGTGCTAGCAAGGTCTGGGATTCACTGAGACGGAGCTGATCCATCGCAACGAGGCCTCTAACAATTCAAGTGCCTGGCTCTAGGGGACAGATGTAGCCAGCTGATTTTCAAAACTCAACTAGTTACAACGACATGCCTGTCCAGCACTTTCTGATTTAACAGTTGCCTCTGTGAAGAGCTTAGTGCTAGGTAACTGTGAGAGACAAAATGTCCTAAAAACAGCTGCCTTATTTTGGGGCTGCCCAGGAGGTCTGCAGCGGGATTTGTGTTTCCTCCGCTTGAAGAGCATCAAAGATCTGCTTGTTTATCCGCAGTGCCCCGGAGGAGCTCATTTGAATTGGTAACTAGCCCGTCGCCGCCGCAGCGCGTGCAGCTTTCTCGTGCGCGTCGTCTTGCAGGCTTTTTGTCTCCGAAGAGCCCCTCGCTTAATGATCCCTCCTTGAACAGAGATCTTAGACCCCCAGCTGGGGTGGAAACCAGACACGCCACCTCTGAAGTGTTGTTTGTTTAACTAATCCCTAAATGGGGAAGAACTTGTGTTTGGGAGGTGGTGGGGGGCCAGAACGAGTGCCAAGCAGTGCTGATTCGCAGGGGGGTCCAGCCAAATAACTTCAAAAGAGATGGGGAGACAGCGCAC
The DNA here is from genome assembly GCA_013398735.1 of Nothocercus julius. Lineage (NCBI taxonomy): Eukaryota > Metazoa > Chordata > Aves > Tinamiformes > Tinamidae > Nothocercus > Nothocercus julius. The sequence continues at coordinate 3,452,248 of VZSV01000054.1, forward strand.
TCGCTTCTGCTGAATTGCAAGCGTGGATCTAGAGGAGACCTTTTGCTTTGCAGCATGGTGGTTGTCCCCGCCAGCTGTGACCAGACAACACCTTGGCGTTCCTCAGGTGACTGCTTGCATCTCCATCAGGGAGTTTGATTGTAGCACTGGGCTCCCTGCGGACACCCTGCTCCAGAGCCGCTAACCACTGTCTCCTCTTGGATTGTCAACCCAATGAATGTAATTAAGTTAAAACTCAGGCTGCCACTTACTAAAGTAGGTGACAAAAGCACTTCAAGGAGTTTGCGCCTCTGGCCCATCGTAGCTAAAGTAACGTTGCTACACCTGAAACGTTGTTGGCAGCTTCTATGGGCAGAATATTTCTTGAATTGCAAAAAGAAGGAGCAAATCCCTGTGATGGGAATCCCATAGCCCTGCCATTTCAGGCCTTTTGTCTCTACAGAGACTTGTGATCTGCAGAGCATCAAGGAGTTTCGACTTTTCCCTACTCCCAAAAACATCTCAGTTCACTCAACCACCTGGGTCAGGAAGGAGATGAGAAGTCCTGGAACAGGCTCCTGAGCTGGCAGCTGTGCTGGCTGATCATTTTAGGCAGAGGAGCAGTGAAGAACCAGAGCATCTACAGCCTCCTTAGGGAGCAGTGGCTCAGGAGCATCATCTAGGTCCAGGCAGGGAGGTGATGTGCACAACCAGAAGAGGTTGGGCAATTGTTGCTTTAATCCACTTTCCACTGGACAATAAACTCCCTAGCTAGTAAAATGATTTCTATCAGTGTAATTGGGTCAGCAACAGGCACAAGAAGCCAGGGGCTGGATTTTGGGGTCAAGAGCATCTCGGATGGTTCAAGCTTTGGAGA
>VZSV01000054.1:3454643-3518802 GCA_013398735.1 Nothocercus julius
TGCGTGGCATTAGTTTGCAGGCTTTTGCATGGCTGTAGAATACATTTTTTACTCGAAGTGAGGCAGTATTTCATCCCAGCCTGGACCAAACCTGATCTAGGGGCACAGATGATTGGACCAATGGGATATGGATTGCATTTAATTTTTTCCTGTTTTAAAGCATAATCAGGGCATCACTGTTCATGCCATCACAAAGCCAGTGAAGTCTCTCCCTTTGGCATGCACATAGAAGAGAGGAGGTTCATTTATAGTTTGTGTAAGGGCCAAGCCTGTTTGCAACCTTCGTGTGCAAGGAGCTGGGCAGCAAGTCAAAGCCTTGGCCATAATAATTTCTGTAAGGTAAAAAAAAAAAAAAAAAAAAAATCTTCAGTGATGGAAGTAATGCTGTCTTGCAAAATGCCCGGGAGGAGGCTGTATCAGCTTCTCCATCACCACCTTCAGCAGCAAGAACAGTCCAAAGGGCTGGTATGTGTCTTTGCCTCCCTCCATGAGGCGGTACCCCCACGCTGTGCTCACTGCCTTACGCTGCAAAGGTTAGTAATGAGGGGAGTGTGTGATGAGCCTGAGCTAACAGATTTTCCCAGAGAGAATAAATCAGAGCAAGGCTGCTTCTCTGCTGTTTTCCCCATTGAGATTCAAAGCCCTTGTGGCTGCCTCGATTACTAATTATAAGTTACGTTCAGCCATGAAGGGAGCAGAACAACAGCCTGGGAATAATCCTGCCTTACTGCTCTCGCTTGGGTTTGGATTGCCAGATGCTGATGGACTGTAAGAAATTCTTGGCTTTGGGTCAAAGAAGGGAGATCTGTAAAAGAAAAAAGTGATTCCATGAAGAATGTGAAAGAAAGACTAAAGAGGAGGTAGCCAAGTCCTGCCTAATGGCACTGCAAGTTGAAAATGAGGCTAAAGTCGTTAAAAAAAGTATGTCTTTACAGAGTTTTTCATGGGCTGAGGGTAGCCGAGAAATAGGAGGGGCATAGCAGCTCTACACGTAGTAGATGATACCGTCATGGGTTCCCTCATTTTTCTCCTGAATGACTTGTCTCTTCTTTCCCTCTACACTGTTGTCTCCGTTCTGGAGTATTCCTCTCTCTGATGTCAAGAGCACTAATATTCTCCAGCAGTTTCTTTTTCCATCCTGCCTTGCCCCCACTGCATCCCGACTGCTGTCTCATTCATCACTGTTAGCCCAAGCCTGTAGTTATAGAGGTCTGCTGCCTCTCCCACCGCTCTGGACCCTTGGCCCGTGTCCTCCTCTGGACTCTTAATCTCCGTTATCATTTCTGCAGATCCAGCTACATCATCCTCAAGCCAAACCTGCTCTTCTAGGTGTCTAGTGGTCTGCCTTGTACAAGCTTTGTGAGCTCCCATTCCTTGCAGGAGCTCAGCTACGTGGTGGCATAGCAATTAAAAGGGGGTGTCTTGGCTGCCAGCAGAAGATGGGAGACACTGGAAAGTCTCTGCGGGCAGTACAAGACTGACTGAGACATTTGCAGGATTGCATCGAGGTCACAGCACCCGATGACACTGATACCCACAGCGTTTTGGAACTGACCAAACTGAGTCGTGCTCTTCTAGCATTGCACTATGGCACCCACAGAACAGGTTAACGTAAGAGGTAGCAGAGTCATCAGAAGGATCATTAGCTAGAGCCTTGGGCTCTCCATTTCAGCATTTTTGCTGAAAGCTTTTTGCTTTTTTTGTGATTTTTCTTCTGGACTCCTTTACCAGAAGAGCAGAGCCGAGCATATTGAGCGAGCTGGGAATGAAGATGAAGAAAACCGTGTGAAGTAATGCAGGCAGGAGGCATGGCTGCAAAGGGCGAAGTGGGAAAAGCTTGATATTGCATAGAGGAAAATAGATCTGAAGAAAGTGATCAGCTGCTCATCAAATATTTACTGGTGGGAACAAATTGCAAGGTAAAAGATGGTCAAAAGCCACCAGATAACTTCAAATTACATCAGTAAGAGAGACTCCAGTTTACTTTGGTGTCTGTTCATTAGTAAACATTCACGAAAGATAAAATACTGGAAAATCTTTATAAAAATCAGTACCGTACAAAATTGCCTTCTTTGGAGTGAATCTCATCTGTATGTTTACATTGGGATTAAAATTTTGCCTTTTATTTTTTTTTTTGGCGAGGGGGAGAGAAAAGGAGAGATCAATCATAGATGCAAGAATACCCAGATCAGCAGTTTTGTTGTGAAAGAACTGAAGAAAATATTCAAACATGTACTTAGTTTCAGCCTTGATGATATTTGAGGGTAGTTAAAAAGCCTTTTCAGCGAGGAATCTGATGCAATTAGACAGCTTCCGATTTGCTGCATCAGCACGTCCCCTCCTCGCGAGCTGGAGACAAGTGCTGACACACAGCTAAGAAAGTTTCCCCAATCTACTTTACATCAGGCTAAACCAGCAAGCTCAGAAATGTTTTGAGGCAGTATCTGGACGAGAAGCCTGTTCGTTTAAAAAAAGAAAAATACCTGGATTATTCAAATCGCTTAGTTCAGAGGCAGAAGTTGTTGAGAGCTGGCAGAGGTGGTTCATTCTTTGGCATAGGTTAAAAGCTGTGGTTTGTATTAACTTATTTGCATTATATTTATTTGTAGTAGCAGTCTTGCTGTCTTTATTGGCACGTGGTTATTTTATTTATTTGTTCTGCCCCCCCCAGGCAGCTCCGTGGTCACTGTTTCTCCCAGGTGTGGGCAAATGGCTCTGGTTGGAGGACTCTGTGTTGATACCTATTTGTCCTCGCTAAAAGGCCGGCAGGATGGCCTGGATCCATGTTGGATTCTGCTGAACCTGAGATGGCAAAGCCATCCATCTTCGTGCTGCGGCACTCGAGAACATTATGACAAATTAATTAAAGGTGTGAGGCAACTGCTTTAATTAAAAGCCATTAGCACCTGTGTGGGTGCTCTCGGTCACAACTCCTGGCATGTTAATTTGCTTTTTCTTAACAGCAGACTGACTTTGGGATTGGACAGCGCTGGAAAGGCTGCTTATGAGAGCAACAAGAGTAAAAAACATCCCATGCAGAGCTCCTGGTTTCGCCGTGGTCTTGGATGTTGGCTCAAGCTTGTGAGGAAGTGTGGGGACACCATGAGCACTTGGGGCTAGGATTTCACATGAAGGTGACACGTATGGGCAGAGGCAGCTGGTGAAAGATGGGCATTTCAGGAGCGTTTTGCTTTGGGGCTGAAGATGTAGCAGGGTGTTGAGCTCAAAGCCAACCCAGCAGGATTTCAGGCTGCAGTGGGGAGGCCAAGTCAACACTGGCCTGGGTTCACCCATGCAACGCGCAGGCCTTCCCCTCAGCGCCCCTGTCTGCCACCCAGTCTGGACGCTACGGAGGAAAAATAACTTCTGGGGGGGAAAATAGCAGTATTGATTATTTTCAGTTCTCAGTGAAGCTTTTTGAAGTGATTTTCCCTTTGCAGTTTTTAAATCAAAATCTGCTTTTTGTATGTGTTTGGGGGAAGGGCAGCAGCCTGTGCCGGAGCGGGCAGTACTCTCCTCAAACGGAGAGGCAGCTGAAGCTCTGCCGGGCACTGCTGCTGCACGTGCAGCCAGGGACTGGGCCCGGGAGTGAAAGGGGAGTCAAGTCGAAGAGACTGCAGGGAGACATTTATGCAGCTTCCTCAAGGGGTGGTGAAGGCTTAAGGAGATGAAGCTGGAGAGTGAAGCTGAGAGGTGAAGCTCCCCGACAGCGCTGGGGGCTGGAGCAGGCAAACGGCCGGGCTGGCAGGGACCAGGGGCCTAGGGGGAGCTGGAGACTGTTTTCATGTCCTGATCTCTTCCCCCAGATGCAAGACAAAGCCAAAGGATTTGACTTGTTTGTATTCGAGAACCACCTCATAGCCTCTATCCCTGGCATTTGGGCAATCTCAGCCATTAGTTTAAAAGAAGTTTTGGAGTACCGGTCCGTAATAAACATTTTCCCCAAAGTCAGAAGGAAGTAATGTTTTATCTCTGGTGTTGGGGTACCACCAGACGAAGCCACTGTGCTTCAGACAACCTCCATCCACTAAAGCTGTCCAAACCCAGACTGACCTTAAACCTTGTCATCAGGTGGGGAGAGCGGAACTTCAGGGAGGAGGAACTCCAAGATTATGGTTTGAAGAACAAGGTACCCGTCTTGCAGTTCTAAATGTATATTGCATAGGGCAGTCCTATTAATGTCAATATATGTAAATTTAAGAAAATCTAAGCCTGTAGGATTGATGCCGTGCATTTTTACCTGTGTTTATTTCTTCACATCTCTGCTTCATTTATTTTTCATAATTTGCTTCTTATAGCTGCTTGTCTAAGATACCAAATTTCTGCTCGGTCCAATTATCTGTGTGCATTTCTTTTTCTTTTTCTTTCTTTTTTTTTTTGGCATGGATCTTTCCTCTCTCTGTTTGATCTTTTGCAAGAAAGTAGATTTCTATTCCTCTCCTATCTGGGCAAAAAAAAAAAAAAAGAGTGCCTTGGAAACCCAAAGCAGCAATTGTGTGTATAACATATTCCTTTCCTTTGCCTTTGTCGTAACCATGGTGGTAAATAGTGTTTTATTTGTTTTTGGCGTTCAGAGAGCAGACAGGACTAGACCAGTGTGGCTCCCACCAGCGGGTGGGGTTTTCTCACCTTCCTTTTCTGAACTTCCTGTGTACCTTGAGATAATTTCAAGCTCCCGTTGACCTGAGTGTGACAAGGAGAGGCATCGATGAAGTAAGAGGCTGGTTGAGCAGCATCCCAGCTAGACTCTGAAAACTTGCTCATGCAGGGCTATTGGTTTCTCCCTCATCCAGGTGAGGTTTGTTTCAGATTCCTAAAATTGTAGCAGTCTGACTTAAAAAAGTCAGTCATTGCCCCAGGTAATATTTTTGAGTGATTGTTAAGCAGCAGGTTAATAATTGAAATTCTGTGCAAAATACTGCACGTAAATATTTGTCCCTTGCTATATGGAGTCATGCAGTGGTGGGGTCTTCCACTACAGAAAGATTCAAATTCTACTAGGTTAGGTAGGAAATATACACAAAAGTCAGCTCCCCAGAAGTCCCTGCTTGGTTAGGAGCCAAAATCAAATGAGCAAGTGTCCTGATTACTTGGATTTGACTGGAAAATGAAGTTTTACTTCAAAACCTAAGACATGAAGGTACGTAATAGAAATATTCTTCTTTTCTGGAAAACTTTTGCATGGTACCCGATCTCGATCTGGATCTCCCCTTTTGGGTAGGACAGGGTGAAAGCATGTTTAAAATTATGTTTTTGTCTGCCAGCTCTCAGGCACCAGTCTTGTTCAAGGGCAAGAGCAAATCCCTTTATGAGGAATAGTCAGAGCAGTTGTGTTGATTTGCATCTTAGTACAGTTAATTCCACATAATGTAATAAAGTAAAAATAATTTAGCTGTAAATCACTGTTTTTGGTTCCTCTGCATGCCAGCCGGTATATGACATATTAATAACATCTGCTTTGCAAAGATAGCCTGTGTCCAAGTTTGGTGTTATTTTTCATCTTGCTATATATTTAATTCTTAGCATTTTTGTTTTTTGTCTTTCTGCTCTGCTGGAGGTCACCCTCTTTGCTGCTTACTCATCTATTGTGACAATAGCTCTACATCTTCTGTGCTAAGGACATATAAGGCATAAGTAAATTGGAGGCTGGTCCTCAGCTCAGAGAAGTCAAAGCAAAATGCCAGCGGCTTTCTTGGAGAAGGATCTATGTGGGAAGTGGGATTTGGGACCTCTCCGAGCCCAGCTGTCTCAGTGCATTGCCTTTCACCATGTCTGTGTTTGAATACTTAGGAAAGTAAAGAGAAAAGAGACTGATGGACCAGAAGACACAACAGGCTGTCGTAGATGGAGACAGGCACACAACGTTGGTAACTGGATTTATTGCATCAGTTAAATTAAAAAAAAAAAAGGCAGAGGTATTGATGTGTCTTAATTGCTGCAAATGGTCTGTGTTTGATGAGAGGCAATGTCCTTCAGGCAGGCAGAAGGGCAAATTAGACAAGAGCAAAAACTGATTTTAAAAGGATGGGGAAAGATGCTCTGTCTTTGGTAGTTGAGCTGGTGCATAAGATTTTGAGTTTTCCTTGGTAATTACTCAACTGTAACCTTCTCAATGGCTTGTCACTTCTTAATTTATCCTGTATTGTAAACACCTGCAGGCGCAGATGGCTGGTTTATTCTCTACAGCTTTGGCTATTTTGCAGTGCTAAAATGAAGTAGGGCAACAGTGTAGTATGGATTAGGTTTATTGCTAAGAACTGATGGGACTATTCCCAATTTCCCATGCTGATGGACAGGAGAAGAATCTTTTGTGAATCCTTCCTGACAAAGGGGTTTGGACTCTTCCCTTTCATTAGGCAATGTCTCCTCCTGACTGTGCTCAGCCATGTTCAATAGATAAATGTAAAGAAACTTGCTGATGAACTGGTCCAATGACTTCAGAAATGCACTGGCATGGGCTGCACGTTGAGCGTGTACTGAGGGCTTCCCAGTGTCTTGGCTGAAGTTCACTGGTTCGGGGTAGGAATTCGGGGTCGGCTTCTGTTTTGTGTGCTTTGGCAATTCAAGGCAAGGAGCTTTTTGGCTCCACTGGTCTGCTCTGCATCCAGCTTGCTAGGGTAATCGTCCCCCTTGAAAATATTCACCCTCTCCCAGTGGTCCCCACCAGTGGGAAAGGGGTGCTGGGTGTACAGTATATATTTTTCAGCATATAGGGAACAGAAGTTTTATATATTAAAAAAAAAAAAAAAAAAGGAAATTGTATTTTCAATAAAAATGCTGCTGGAAGGGACAAGGGCTTGTAGCTTTGGCATACCACATTTGTGTTATTTCTGTTAAACTCTCAGCTAGTTTGGAGTAATCTGCAGTTAAAGTCTTTTATCCACAATGCCTATCTTCAAATAGAAAAAAATCCTACTTTTTTTTGGCCGTCAGTAGAAATGCGTTGTGTTTATTATGCTAATTTAGGAAAACTGAAGTATTATTTTTTCCACTTCATTAAGATTTGACTTTGGACTACTGCTCTGCTAGTGATTTGTTAGTGTAATTATGCTGATTGCAAATGGTTGGCAGGCTGGACAGGCTCTGTTGTCCGGCCACGTGTGACCTGTGTTGGAACATGCTTCGCCCAACGCTGATACGAGTGAACTTCGCTACTCATCTGATGGCTTCATCTGGCTCGAGCAAGAAACCCACCATTCCTTGTCACCCCAGGCTGTAGCGGGCTCCTTTATTTAATAGCCCACCACATACCTGGTCTTTGACCGGTGGAAATTGCGTTCAACGTGACAATTAGCCTCTACCACGTCGCAAGATTTTCACATGCCATTGAGAACAAAATTAGGAGCAGCATTTTCTCAGCGTAATCCATGGCCATCGTGAAACCATCCGGGGAGATGGAGGATTGCGGCTGGTATTGAAATCTATCATTATAACAAGGGTAATGATTGCAGCATTCACCCAGCTGTACTTATCAGTTGCTCTATTTTGCTGCGACTGGAGAAGGAAAAATCTGCAATTAGAAAAGCGCGTGCTCCCAGACAGCAGGGCATTTCTTTCCTGCCACTTCCGTGCCGTCGATCCTCCCACCACATCTTTCAGAAGAGCCAAAATGGGGGCTCAAGGAATGTAATTTTATTTTAAAGCAGAGTAATACATTTTAAGTCAACTATGAAAGTTAATGTAAATAACCCAACTTGTAGACTTTGTTGTTAAATAGAATAATTGAAGCTTTGGTTGAGGCACGGGAGCTTTTCTCTTTTTCTCTTCCCTTTTTATTTTATTTTATTTTATTTTATTTTTTTGCAGTTCTTTGTCTTCTCAGAGCATGATCGAAGTAATGAGATGACTGTGTTTTACAAAGACCTTGATGAAGGCTCTGCAGCAGCAACTTTGTTTCTAGCTGGGTGCACCCAGGGGCCTGCTTGTTTTCATCCCTCCTGTCAAAGCCAGGACAGGCACCCAGGCTGCTCCCGTGGTGGGGACAGCACGGAGTCACTCCCACAAAAGAAAGCCAGGATGCAGCCCGGGAGCACAATTCCGTATGTGTCCGGTGTCGGAGCAAATGCAGAAAGGCTGCAGAGAAGGCACCTTCTCTCCTCTCCTAGGTCTTCCTTCTCATTCTTGTCTCTTTTCTGCTGCCTTTTGCAACCCCTGCAAAGCCACATTTTCCCCTGTGTGTAGCTCAGCTTTCTTGTTATTACTCTTTTATTTTATAGCCAAAATGGGGAGTTGATCTGATGCCCATTGGTCTTCATGCTGAGCAAATATCTCTTTGCAGGGGTATTTGCTCAACCTCAAACATAGTTACAGGGCTGACATAACCACCAAACCACATCTTTAATAGCTTAATCCTATTGCTGGCCTGTGTCTTCTACTGACAATGTGTTTCTGAGATAACAGAAGAATTATTTACCCTTACTTTGTCTATCTATAGGTGACTACAAGTGATCTCTTCCTGATATTTGCATTCCTATCTGTAGCTGATCGCTGTGCTCGGCATGGTTTGTCAGTGCTTTTCAGGCTCTTTGACATCTCTAGTATTAGCAAAAGGATGTTTCAAGTGTTTGCTGCAGTAGCCCAGTCCTTAAAAGATACACTAATGGAGTTACATGTAACTAAAGCTCCAGAAACTAAGGATTTTCTCCAAGACTAGTGGCTGAATCAGCTGTTTGAGTTGTGCTATTCTGTGTCACATAAAACAATATCCCATCTTTTAATCCTGTCATTAAGATTACATTTACACCTCAATTTCTCAGCTAGCCTACAGTGTCAATATACAATCATACAAACACCGACCTTGCCATCTCATTCATGCAGTAGTTGGCCCATGACCACAGCCCCACGACCTCTGTACCCATCAGCAGTTCAGTCTGGCAGCACCAGGGCGGACGCGTTCTTGTGCACTGCTCAAACGGTGTGTGCAGTCACGCTGCTGATGGTGGCCTATGATCTGGACCAGGGTCAGCACGCCTTGCTTCTCTGCTTTGGGCATGCAGTGAAATTAGAGCGCTCATCTTCTCTCCTGATTACTGCCTGGGTTTGCCCATCTGTCCCATGGCATCTTCAGAAGAACTTTCCCAAGATTAGTCTGTCACCTTGTGTCTATGTTGGTGAGCTCTGGTCTTGGAGTCACCTAATCGTATAGGCCCTAGTTTGTCTCGCTTTGATTTTATCCAATCATCATCAGTCTCTGCCAAACTGAGCCTTTCTCTGGCACCTTTCACTGAAGGTTTTTAGGAGACTTTCTTGGACGCTCTGCCTTTCCACAACACCATCATCTTTGCTCTACAGAAACCTTCCTCCTCATCTTGCTTCTCTTTAAAATACTCTCTCTTGGGCTTGGTGAACTCTCCTGCCTCAGCATATGCGTAACGTAAAGATGTTTCCTCTTGGCACCTTTCTGGGGTCACAACATCCAGTGTCGATGAAACGGATTTCAAGAAACTACCACAAGGGAAACCAGAACCCCGCATTGCTGAGATAACATCTGGGCTTTCTGCGCAACGGAAACATGTTGCTGAGCTTTCATTTCCTGCGATACCATTAATAGTCTTGAACATATGCTCTATGGGGAACGTTCCTAGCAGCTTTGGCTAGATAAGAGGGATGTTTTAGAGATGCACTCGTCATGCTGGTGTTCGTTTCAGGTGCAAGCGTGATTTTTAGAGGCCGGATTTGATGAGAAACATTTCACTTGGCTTTTTTATAGCAGCGTTTACTGATGCTTCCTGTCAGATGGGAAATTAAGAAGTGCATCCAAGTTGGGCATGCAGTTGAGTCTGCTCTAAGCCAGGCAAGTTCAGGCTGGCAGACAGGCATGGTGTGGGAATATCTGATACTCAAGAAGCAGTAGAGCAAGGCTCTGGTGTTTACTGTTTACAGTCAGTCTTTGACTTGGGTATGGTTTGGGATTTTGCATTGGAGATAGTATCCTGAGATGAAAAAGGGAGCTCCTCAGGGAAACTTGGATTGTGCAGAAAGTCCTGCTGGTTCATTGCGAAGGTCCTTTTTGGCCTGGCAAGTCTTTGCATTGCATTATTTAATGCTAATTAAATGGCACCTTTATTTCTGTTCAGCATTTCAGATATGAAGGTTTACTTTTAGAGCCAAAATTTGCGACTGACTTCAATGCTGAAATAGATGCAATAGATAGAATGCAGAAATGTTTGTTTCCAGTGAGATGAAGAAAACCGTGTTTTATTTTGAATTCCTCCAAAAGGTTTTGAAATGTTTTTCCTCCAGTTATTTACTCCTTTTAACCAGCTGAGTTTTGATTTAAACATATTTTTAGTGGAAATGGTGTTTGAGAAATAAGAACTGCAGCTTAATATTGTATTTCAGAATGAAGCAGACCCAAACTTGGTAATGAGAGTCTACCCACCACTAGGTTTATTTTGCATTATGCTTGTATATTGGCTAGAAAGTTAAGTAACCATCTTGTTGCTTTAGCATGAGAAAATCAGAGTTTTGTTTCTATATTATCTGTGGGTCGTTTTCTTTTCCGTAATGCCATACAGAGTCCTTCCAGTAGAATTATTTGTCTTGTGCTCCTTGCCCATGTGTCTTCTGCTCAGAATGCAGCAGAGACTTTCCATCTGTCAATATTTATAGCAGCTAGTAGTGTAAAATTCTATTTCAGTTGGTAAATGATATTGTTCTTAATAGCTTGGGCTGCTGTCTTGCAAGACCTGTAAGCATATGGACAATATCTGTTGGAATTAATGGAACTCGTGGCATCATGCTTAAAGCTCGGGTCCTGGGAGCATAGGTGGTACCACTGGGCTGATTTGGGCTGTAGCATTATCCTGGGATGGGAAACCTCATGCCTGTTTTATGAGGTGGAAAAGCATGGATAAGGCTGACTTCCCTTTGACTGGATACAAGTCAAAGTCTTCTACAGGAGAAGACTTATGCCAGTGTCTTTCACTTTCTTGGCCTAGCAGAACTTCTATTCTGCTTCTCTTCAGTACTTGATAAAATGTACAGTAAAATCATCCTCAGGATCTTGAGATGTGAGAGTAATTCCCTGTTGCTTAATGGAGCCAGACCAGTGTAAGAAGAATTACATAGATAACCATAATCCATCAGCACATCTATGGATTATGTATCATGGCAATCTCTACATGCAGCAACAATTTAGTTCTACACAATATACCTGACCACGGTGGCTCCTATTAGAGGAGTTTTTCAGATATTTAATTGAGTTTGAAAATGTTACAGTAATTCAGCCTCTGTTTTGCTGTACAAATCTGTTTATGGTATCTTGATGTAATTTTGCCCATTATAAATTGGCTTAAGCAACACAAAAAGGGGATTTGCTTCCCATTTCAGCTCCCCGAAAGCTTCCCAGGAGTTCATAAAGCAAGTTTGGCACGTTCTGCTTCAGCAGCCTGCCGACTGCCTGGCTTGGCTATTGATTTACTGTGGTACACGTGGATTGCACTGGGGCTGTCACTAATGAATGGGACAGAAATGGGACTTTTAAATGCGTTTTGGGGGAAATTTTTAATGCTGGCTGTAAAAGTCTGTTTAGCTGTGACCCTGTCATGCCAGCTCATTGAAAGAGACAGTAAAATAATCCATTGGGGCAGTGTGGGGCTTTAGTTAGTTGATTTTATTCACCAGCACGAGATTGGTACTTGGTAGTGTTTGCAAATTTTAGAAGAGTGAGACTGCCCTGCCTCCACAAGACTTCCCACCTCCCTTCCTTGCTGTTATGGGAGAGCACACAAAGTTTCCACCTCATGTCCTTGCCACATCAGCAGTGGTCTTGCATTTTCTTGTAAATTTGTTAATTAAATGTTAACTTGTTTCTCATCTATCAGACCCATTCCTGAAAATGCAGCCGGCCTGAAAGATTTACATTCAAGAGGCTGATTCAAAGGGAGAGGACTAAGATTTGGATTAGGGAAATATATAGGACAACAGGCCTTGTAAAGAGAGTAGAGTGAGATCCTCACGCTGTTTTGGAGATGCCTCAGGGATCTTTTTGAAAAGATGGACAAAGATCATAGCTCGTGGTTGGACTAGCCTGGAGGGTTGCGGTTCTTTCAAGCTCAGCTTTGGGAAGAAGGTGAAATTAATGATCTCGTAGTTGCTACCTCCCATCCATCTCTTCCCACCTTCTGCTCATGTAGCTGGGCACAATTCATATATCCATGTTTGATATTGCTGTTACTGACTCCTTTTTCTTCTACTTTAGACTTCCCTTTAATACTCAGCATAAAGCAAAATGGAGAGGAAAACGGGCATTGCAAAATAAGACAGGAGGTTCAGCATAAAATAAACGAATGATTCACATTTTTCAAATTTCACCCCAAAGCCTTAATTAACACCTTTTCATGATGTTGTCAGACCCTTTGTTTTCTGTTGGCTCACAGCCACATGCCATATTCCTGGTAAAAACACATTCACAAGGAGAATTTTGACATTTTGCAGAACAGACTGTGAAACTAATTCTTACCTTATTTATGAAGGTTCTAAATTAATTAAGAGTCTGAGATCTGTTTAAATTTGGTTATATATTTATGATCAATGCAAAAGTATACAGTATATGAGTTTCTATTGACAGTGACCGCACTAATTCATTATTATTAATGACCTTTGAAGTGACTCTTGCTGTCTAATTACAGTGAATTTATTTCTTCGGGTCCAAGAATCTACATAAATCAGTGTGAGTGATCAAAGGAGCTGACCCTGAAAAATGAAGTGAAAGTAGTTAATATGTTGCTTGATTAGACTTTACTGATGGCTATTAGATTTTTTCTTTTTTTTCTTTTTTTATTCCCTGGGTTAACTTTGAGTTGCTTGAGGAGCCTTTCCATTACAAGGCAAAATGAGCAGCTCATGCTTTTGGTACACTACCTAGAAGTTGTTTTTGAATTGTGCACGCAATAGCCACGAACTCTCAATACATAATTGCTGTGGGGCGAGGGAATTTTCCCTGCAGTGAGTTTTAATTATTCTGTGCTAATTAAGCAGCCGATGCCTACTGTGAAAGATTTTCCCTTTGGAACAATGTGAGCAAAGGTGCGTACATAAATTTCATAACATATGCATAAAAGCATCCATTTTTATCTCTTGTACTGATTTCATGTCCCAGCGTTCAGTAGGTGGAATGAATAAATATAACTCCTATTGCCAGATATAGTGTGCTCACAGGGCAAAACATTAATCTTTGCCCATTAAAAAAATAATAACCCAGGTACTTTTGGGGTTGTTGGACCTTCTCTTTTGTAAGGGCTGCAACCTGGTTCAGAGGTAGATAAAATATGAGGTCCTCAGCAGTATTCATGTGGGGAGAAGGCGAGGTCAGAGACTAATAAAAAACACAAAAGCAGAGAGATTTGACAGCGAAACTAGAAGTATTGAATTTCCTGAGACTGTAGTGTGCATTGGACAGTGTTTTCCAAGAAGCAGCATGGTTCTGGGGGCTCGTGCTCTCCTGTGCAAAGAGAAAACCCGTGACCTGGTATTGCCTTTGTGCTGTCTAAAATGGAGGGGACGGATGGAGAGGGAACAAAGTATAAGGAAATATTCAACAGGAGTTGTCTGAGCGTAAGGTCTCTGGTAGCAGTGCACGGCGGGGAGGCAAAGCTGGGTGGACAGAGAACCGAGTCGCTACAGCTTTGAAGGAAAAGCGGTTCACTCCATTATCCTGCCAGGGATATCCCGCTGGATGTTGTGTGGCATGAAGAGCACGCCTGGCCGAACCGCTGCGGTTTCTGTGGATTACTAATGTTGAATGCTGGGGTGGCTGGGGCTCCCTGGCAGGCTTGGCCTGGGCTGGTCAGGCCACACAGAGCGGTTCTCCAGCTGCACGCAGCGTTTTAGGCTCTTCTCTCATAGACACCATGAAGGGTCTGAGCGGCTGAGGCCGCTTCCTCCATGGCAGACGTGTCTGGTAGAGAAATGAGCTCGTGGGCTTGCTCAGCCTGGGGCTGGGAGGTCCGTGGCCCTCTTGAAGGTACTGAGATGATGGCGCAGGCGTTGGAGCCGTGGAGCCAACACGCTGGGGAAGGCGAGAGACAGCACATGTGAAGTGGAACAAGGAAAGGTCAGACTGGGCCTTTTTCCCATCTGGCAGTTGTTCCTTCTCCGTCCCTGGAAGTGTTAAGCTCTGAATGATATGTCGCCCCAAAACTGACTCTCTGGTGGTCTGGCCAGGTTGGACTAGAGGCCTCCTGAAGTTCCTGCCAGCCCGAGCTATCCATGCAATCCTCAGGGAAGCAGGAGCTCTCTGAGCACAGGGATAGATGCCGATGCTGGGATTTTCATTTAATTGCACAAGATGAGGGAAATGCATCAAGCAAGCAAACAAATGGTAAAACTTGTTTCAGACTTAAAAAAAACAAAATCAATTCACTTACCATAATCAGGCAGCTATTTGTGTCACGTAGGTATTAGTGATGAGCAGCCGTAGAGATATCCTCTGCTCTGATCCACCTGTGTACCCGACAGATGTCAACGGGTCATTTGGATGATCTGATCCAACGAGGAAAATCTTTTCAAGTCAAGAGTTGTTGGAATCACTGTAGAATTCCTGGCTAGCTGCATGCGAGTGTACTCAACGGCAGAAATAGGAAAATGTTCTGCCTTCTATTTAAACTTGTTCAAATGAACAAACTAAAATCATAGGGAAAAAAAACTATGAGAATTATCTGTGGCTCAGCCCATTCTTTCCTCTTCAAATTACAGATCTCTCACTTATATAGCTTTTTAATTCAATTATCTTAAGCTCCAGTTAACTGGAAACTCCCAGTACATGCAAAGTTACAGGGCAAATATTGTCTTTTGGCAGCTCATCCACATCTTTCCTTGTCTTGACAAAGTGCGTTAAGAATCTCCAGTTTTTAACAGGTTTTGAATTGCAAATTACCTGAAGATACTCTGGACAGATTAATCAAAATGATCTTCAGATTTGCTACTTTTTGTGAATTTTCTTTCTCTCCCCTACCTTCCCCATGTTCATCACCTCAGCAGCATGCAGAGGAGAATTTCAGAATTCTTCTGTTTTACCAGTATATGCTCATTTCTAAGTGGTGCTGGATTTTTTCCGTACTTCTCATAGTCAACATTGGCAGGACTGAGAAGATGATGACGACTCCATCAGCTTTTCATTATATGCTTTTCTGCTAAAGGCAGAACAAGCCGTGGGGCTAGTGCAGAGTCTTCAGAAAGGCCTTCCAATTCTTTTGGCTTGGCGTCTCCCCATGTTTTTTTGCTCCCTACATTTAGAAATGTTCCAAAAAAAAGGGGGGAGGGGGCAATTTCTGCCCAAGATGCCAGCACTTCAGATGTATTTTTTTTTAAGGTAGACAAATTTGACAGAAACTCAGCTTCTTGATCCGACACTGTGCTCTGTGCAGTGGAAGTGAGGGATACCAGACCTTGAAGCAAGACAGTTTCCAAGTGCCTTTACTTGAGCAAATGAATTTTGAAACACTGAAACACTTCTTTCTTTTTCCTTTCTTTTTCTTTTTTTTTTTTTTTTTTTTTTTTTTTTGTCTTTTTTTCTTTTTTCTCCTTCATAGTAGCTTCTGTCGTTTCCTGGAAAGTGCACATTTGTTCAAATCTCTGTTACTCTCCTGCTGAACAGAGCTTGCAAATTACTAATGATTCTGGCAAAAGCTCTTGAATTTCTTGCCAGTGGAAGATTTCAGGTTAATTAGAGAGTTTTGTTGCTTCTATTTCACCAGGAAACCACTTTTGGCTGAGACCTAGAAACACACAACTTGGGGTGTCTTGACCCTAGGACAACTGTTTGCTGCAGATGGTGGAAGTCCCCCTGGGATGTTTACAAGTTTTTTTAGGCTGAAAAGCGTGAGAAGAAGAGCAGGTTGCTGAGCAGAGGGTAAAGCAGTAGGTAGTCAAGTAGTAGTAGATAAGTAAGGGTGAGTAGTAGTAGACAGTAAAGATATTTATATTAATTGGAAGCTATAATGAAAATGGGAAGTATGGGGAGGTCTTGGTCATTCAGATGGGCCACTATTAAAACTAAGAACTCATAAATAATATGTATTATTTACACATACCTTAAACATCTGGTGGGGAATGATGCTGGTCTGTTCAAAGGTGCTGGTATACACGTTGGGGCCATCCGTGCCTGCTTGCAATACCTCCTTGTCGAACCAGAAGAAGTATTGAACATAAAAACGGCTCTGAGTACATCTGGAAGACTTCTGTCTGTCTGTCTGTCTCGATTGCTGCTAGTGTTATTTTATGCCATTTTAGTCAAATCTCATTTTAATGCACAAGAAATAAAGAGGAATTATGTCCAAGATAATTAGGGCAACGTCAATTCAAATGTTGTCCTGAGATATAGAAGAATGATTTAGTGGGAAAACATAAGCATATATAGTGGTTTTCTAGGAAATAAGAGTTATCTTTGCTGACTGCACCCAATTCTGTCTTTTGCAGCTTGATGATAATAATGATGATAACAAGAGCGTTTTCTCTTGGCCCCAGAGTGTACGTAGCATTATGGACCACGACACCTGACTGTGCATTGACATTGTATCCCTAGGGCTGTGAGGTTCCTGACTGGTGGGCGACAAGGCTCTCGGAGGTGTCTGCTGAAGCTTGAGACACAAAACTTGGACTTGGGGAGTTCATCTGTGAGATGTAAGAGGCATCCAGCCAAGGAAAGATCCAGGCCGGCATGTGAACCATCCTAACAGGTAACTGGTTGTGATCTGTGGTGAAAGGAGCTAATTTAGTTGCCTAAATCTATTAAACACACCATGAATTTTATGTAGCATCTCTAGTTAAGCAGTTGTAGTTCTTCTCTAGCTGCAGAACTTCAGGCTGATGAGCTAATTAGTGGTGGTTGTTCAGAAAAGGAGCCGGGGAGCGACTGCCTGGTGGTGGTTCACGAGAGGCAAGTGTTAAGGGAGGATGTGGAAAGGGGAGGACAACTCCAAAGACAAGTGGAATAACTCTTAGTTCCACTTAGCACTGGTAGTTGGGCAGCATGTTTTGGAAAAGGTGAGGACTAATCAGAGGGAGTGCAGAGGTGGAGACCAGGGGAAATGAGAGGTCAAGAAATCATGAGCTATGAATGAAGGTTGAGTTAATTGTGCTGGTCTACTTTGGAGGAGGAAAGGCATAAGGGAGACAGGAGACCCCAGGCGTGCAGTGTATTGAGTGTTGCTGAGCAATCACTGCTCCATGCCAGGGCAAAAGTTAATTGGTTTGGATTGCAGCAAGGGAAATTTAGGCTCATCGTTAGGCTAATGATTTCTAATAGTTTGCAATAGAACCTGGACTAGATGATAGGAAGAGGTTACATAAACCCCATCAGTGATGTCTGAGGGCAAGCAAGACCTGTCTCAGTGGGATGTTGTAGATGCTCAGGTGGTCTTGACCCTGAGCTAGGGACATGTTTTTTCAGGTCTTTTTCGAGCTCTCTTTGAGGGCTTTTCTGTGCATCTCGTTCTGCAGCTTGGGCCTACCTTAGAAAACACACAAAAATCACATGTGTTTTGACTCTTGCACTGATTTTCACGCTGTTGAAACACATTTTCTTTGGGCTTCACAAAGCTGGCAGAGATGCTTTAGCTTAATAGTTTTCCAGTAACATGTTTTTGAAAGCCTTGTCTGTCTTCACTGATCAAAGCTTGTTTTCTCTGAGCACAAAAAAACCCAATATTCTGCTGTGCTAGTAAATTCTCTGATGACATTAAAAGGTTATTAAACAGCTGGAATCATAGATGGGATAGAGGAGAAACATGCCTCTACAAAAGTCGAGCAGAGGCAGCTCTCTGATACCGTTGGTCCAATCTATTTTCGTTCCGAAGTGGGAGGCAAGTTAATATTGATTGCCATTTGAAAGTGCAGTTTGCTGGCTGCTCCGTTTCCCGAAACCACCAGCATTGTCATTCCCCAGGTTTATTTTTTTCAGCACTCCCGGATCACTGAGGCCACTGGAGCATGTCGGCGCCGGTAATAACACAACTAGCAGATAAACAAAAGCTGTCAGACACCAGCACGGGAGATGGGAAGGGAGTGGGAAAAGAACTAACCATGCCTGGGTCTTGAACACTGAAAAAGCACTAATTAAAGTTTATTTAAGGAAATACCTATTTAATCCTCTCCCTAGGACACCAGGGAGGAGTGAGTTTGGCCAGGCATTTGGTTTGGGATTTTGCAGTCTGAACTAACACAATTGCAAGTTCCAAAATAATAAAAAAAAAAATTATTATTCCCACTGTTCTTTTTAAGAATATTCTATCTAAATACAGAATATTTACCCCACTACTCTTAAATAAAATGGACAAGTCTTTTGGCTATTCCTTGTTTTTTCCGTGGGTCTGTCCTTGCTTCTCTCTGAAGTTGTCTTCAAGATGCAGCTTTTTGGTTAGGGAAGTTATTTGGGCATTTTTTAGGTTGTTGCTGCACAGAAGGACCATTGCAGAGCAGACCAAAGCCTTGGCTGCTGAGAAGGACCTGGTGTTGCTGTCCTGTTCCTCTGGTCACATGCGAGTAAAGAGCACGAGGTGCTTTTCAGGTCGATGCGGCCCTGCACGTGCATCTTGTTTGGTTTGGTCTTCGCCACTGAGAGCTGTGTGAGACATGCGTGGAAGATTCACAGGTAAAAGTGCTATTTCTGCCTGATTTCTGCCAACAGTTTTGGCAGAGCTGCTACATTCCCACAAAATGCTGCGCTCCTGTCAAATTGCCAAGGGAAAAGCGCTCGGCTGGGAAGCTTGGGGGCTGGCAGGTGCTCCGGAGGTCACGCAGTGCCATCCAGCTAAGGCAGAGCTTCAGCTTCCCCGCTCCCCAGACCTGTTTTTTTCCATCCACCAGGATAGTTGTCCTATTCTACAGGTAAGATACTGGCATGCGAGGCATTTAGGGCGGCATGAAGGCTTCATTAGAGCATTTGTTTGCGCTGGCTGGTAATTAACAGGACAAACAACCCCAACCTCCATATGGAGGCAAACTTTATATTACTTCAGTGCCCTCAGAGGAGCATCAGCCTAAATGAAAAATACCACAACACTATCTGTGTACGCAGTGAGTGATTTATTTAAAAGGTACAAGGTATTAATGGTGCTTCAGCCTGTGTGCTCTCTCCGATGGAGAGGAATCGCAATCTCAGCAGATGGTCCCACGAATGCAATTTGCACTTACTTTGGCAAGTGCCAGGAAGGAAACTCGAGCCCATCCCTGGGTCCCGGCGAGGCATCTTGTTAAAGCAGATTTGGGCCTTGGGATCTGATCTACAGCCGTCAGCCGAGACAGCAGGATGATGAAATGCATGTGAAGATATTGAGGAGGGCTCCTGCTTAAAGGAACTTTTAAACATGCTCCCGTCACTGTCTCTGTGTGCTTAATCCTATTTAAATAACAGCACGTCAAACATGCCCAGTCATCAGCTAGCCAGGGTGCCCATCGGGATTTTGCAGCTTTACATTTCCCTCCATCCCAGGACAAGGATTTTTTGCTCAAATATTGACTTCTGGTTTTCAAGGTTACCAATGATGTGCTCGGACACATGAGTTGTTCAAACACCTGCAGAAGAAAGCTCATTAAGAAGACAAATACATTTATCAGGCAAATTATCTAGCTGATTGCACGCTCTTGTTTTTTCCTGTAAGACATGAGAGTTGAATAAATTCATGTAATTCCATATTTCCACACCGGTGATTCTTTATCTCCCAGGCTCTCCAAGAGGTAGGTGCAATTTCTCATGTTTAGGTGGCAGGGTCTATGCTTTTGACACCAACCAGGCTGCCCAAATTATTAGAAACAAATGGACTTTAGACAGCTCAACTCCAGCCTTCCTATCTCCAGTGAGAGCCCAGGCCATAGAAGAGGGCAGCTGCAAGGGTGAATTTTTAGATAAGCAAAACCGGCCCTGCTACGGGGCTGGTGGGGCAACGCGAGGTGTTGGTATCACGTCCCAGTTTTCTTTAGGACACCCATTTCATGATTTAGTCATTCAGGTCGCTTGGAATTTCATGGTTAAATTAAAAACAGATGCTGTGTTGGAGATATTAGCTCAGGGAGCAAGAGTGAGCAGGGCCTCTTCTTGAAGAAAGATTGAATTGAGCACAAAAACACAGCCTAGACAGCTCCTCTGCTCTGCATACAGGGAATTTAAAGATATTTGCAGCCATAAGAAGCTGGAGGGAGGAAAAGAAGTTAATCGAAGTTGTTTCTATGGTGCTGGTAGCTGCAAAGTGGGCATGAACAGTATGTAATACTCTTGCTAATCTTTTGTATGAATATTTCACAACCTTAGACAGAAACCTACTGAACCTTTTTTTGTTAAATTGCGTCCAGAGTACCCATAAGGTGTTATCTATTTTGTGCCAATTAGTGAAATGTGTATTTTTTTCCTGGGTTTCATGCAGTTTGGAGGTCGCTTTTTGCGGCCGAGTTTCTTTGCAGAGTCGGAGGAATCGCACCAGGAGAATTGCTTCCCACTGCCCCACCAGCCAGCAGCTGCAACCCAGGACAATTAAAACAGCAGAAGACAAGGAGTGATAAGCAAGATAACGAGCCTCGACCTGCTGTGTGTGCAGGAAGGGCCTTGTCTGCGTGCGGATCTTTGGGGGCTGACTTAGGTGTTGTGAACCTGGGCAGTGCAGCTGCTGGCCAGGCTTCACCTCCGCTGCTTGGAGGTCTGCCAGAGAAACTGATTTTCCTCCTAACATTCAGGCCCCATCAGTCGGAATTGTGGGGGACAACGTTTGTCAGCACTGTCGATTAGACCCTTTTAGCATCTGCAGTCATTAATGTTACTCAGCTGGATGAAATTAAGTCCCAAAGGAAAAATGTATTCAGTGCGGCCATTTAGAGATATTACTGCAATGTTTTTATGTGAATATGTGGATGCGTGTGATATATGAATTTAACATGATTAACAATTTTTTTTCTGAACCCAAATGCATTTTTGATAGTCTGGACTTAATGAAAATGGTATGTTTGGCTGCAGCTCCTTTTATCTCCTTTTCATAATTTGCTGTGCTCAGTCACATCGCTCACTCGAATGGTTTCTGATACCTGGTGGCAAGAAGCGAGGTGGGAAATTGCCACTGGCTGGAGGGGCCAGCAGGGAAGTGCATCTTATCAGGGCCCTGTTGATGCTGGTAGATGGAGGAAACAGGTATGTTTATTTTCACTGATTGTCAGCTCGTGTATACCAGTCTGTCTCTCTCTAAGGATAATGTTTTCGTAAAGACAAAATGGGGGAAAGAGAAATGGTTCAGCTAGGAACGACTGCTCTCGAGTTTGAGTTGGGTTGAGTATGGTGTTGAGTTTGATTTCTGTTTTGGTTCCTCTACCTCTTTTTAAATTAGTCTTTGATTTTTACGGCTCCAATGTGGCATGAATTGAAAAGATCACAGGATTCTGCGTTTGCATCTCTAGCTCCAAACAAGATCACATGGGTGAACGGTGAAGGCTTGTGGAGAAGGGAGAAGAGCTGGATGTGCATCTGGCCTGCTGCCTGCCCACAGCGAGCACTTGTACAAGCACACCTTTGCTTTTAGACTATAGGAATTTTTTTAAAAAAAGCTTTATAAATAACTGAAAGCAATTTAAATCAGTAATATGATGGTTGTTATGTAACAACTTTGGTGTTATATACATATTCATATTCTTCTTCAAAAGTTATTTCTCTCTGTTCTTGGGAGGCTGAGAGGCAGCCTGATATCAGAGCGCTGTTTCCGTGTATGAATTCCATTTGCTTAAATGGAAATTTTTAGTTGCCAGTCAAGAGCAGGTCATATGGGAAATGCAAAAAAATGGGTCTCACTTACCAAAAAGAACAAGTAGAATGTATATGCATACAAGGGGGCCTTGGTGTATTCTCAGGGAGTTTAGCTGCATTTTGGATGGTGTCTGTTCGCATGGTTTTCTCATCTTAAAGAATTAGATCAGAGAAAAGAAATGCCATTAAAACTCCATGGACTCGCTGTAATCCAGCATGCCCAGCAGGTTAAAATATTTCTGAAATGAGTTTTCCACTTAGAACGGGAATGTTTGGTGACTGGTGGCCCTGCCGTGCTTGCAATGCCTCTTTCCATGACTTCTCTAGGGAAAAAAAAAAACAAAAAAACCCCACCACCACCAAAAAACACAACTGGCACTTGCTACTTACTGTGCTTTGCTGCAGTAGGAGCTAGGGGCCCCAGAGACTGAGGCCGCCGTGTGCGAGCAGCTTTGTGGAGAGAAAAAGATGCATCATCCTACCCTAATGAGTCTGAAGGTGATGAGGTCCCTGTGTGTCTGAGAGGAAGTATCGACCACTCTTCTGTTGTGTTGCTACCCAAACCCAAGAGCAAGTTGGTGGCTTAGTGAGGATTCGGTGTCCCCCACAGCACACTTCAAATCAATAACTACAGCATTGCTGTCTCTGGGCTAATATAACAAAGTAAAACACTTCCAGTGATTGAACACCTTGTTGTGCAATAACCTCTGATATTCTGAACTATGCCATCTGTTATGTATACTTACAGGATTAGTCTTTCCCTTGCCTTTTACTTATTTGATCTTATCTGGAAGAAGGGAATGAAATACCCCCAACCTACCCCAGTTTGCAGCAGGCTTCTTGGGAGCAGGGGAACAGCCACATTCGGAGCAGGGCTCAGCATGGATCGTGCAGAGCTCCGTGTTGATGTCTCAAGGGAATTTAAGGATGAGAGAGCCTTGAGAAGGGCACTAAACCACTCAATAATATTAAATTTAAAGCTCAGTCATTAAGTGGGGTAGGTGCAGCAGGTGGGTCATTGAGATGCATCTGAGGGGTGTTTTTGAAAAGGTTCACTCCGTAACAGAAATCTATTTCTTTTATCAATTATGGGGAAGTAATGACTGGATTGGCAGAGGAAAAAAATGGCAGGTAATGAGAAATGTGAGGAGACAAAGACAGCTCAAGATGTGAAGACAGCTGCAGCAGTTTAACCTTGCTTTTTGAGTTAACTGAGCAACTGCAGACAACGTGTTGCAACACATCCAAAGGAAAGGTCTTGCATCTAGAATAGAAAATGGAGGTGATGTCCATTCATGAAAGTGGTGGCTTCGCCCATGGCTTGAGCACCAGGTGGTCAGGAGGGCCAGCAGGAACCAGGGCAGTGTTTGAAGGGACAGGTGCCGAATGGGAGCGAGTTGATAGAAGAGCCGTGCAAGGTCCTCTTGCAACGTGTATCACATGAAAGACCTGCACTTCTGTTGTTAGTGTGAAGCAGAGATGAAACCGAGAGAATTTGTCTCATCACGGCAGCATTGCTAAATGGTATTTTGTGTTCTGAGTATGTGTTTTGGCAGAATAACATTTAGGGCAAAATTCACTCCTGGCTTCAAATTGGAGATAGCAGCTGCATTCTGCTGCAGCTTTATTTGGAAGAAGGAATTGCAACATGGTCCCTGCACTTGGCCTCTCCTCGAAATCATATTTAACTGGGGAAATAAAGTCTGCCTAAGAGTTATGCTGCAGCATTAAAGTGGGCTATACGTGGCAGCCACTAAATGACTGCAAGGTCGCCTACCGAGTTCTTGCCAATTACCCTTGCATTAACCCCAGAACTTGATTTTAGCTAAATCACATCTACCTGCACCATGCCCAGGCTCTTCCTGGAGGCTTCAAGAGCTGAACAATTTACGCTTCGTGCCTTACTGTAAATTCTGTAGATAAATTTACTGCTGGGGGAAAAAAATGAAACTTGGTGAAATGAGTCAAATGCAGGGAGTCAGGCAGTCTTGGTGTCTAAAAACCAACCTTGATTAGGTGAAAACTGAAAATAAAATAATTCAGGTAAAGAAAGAAAACTTTTTTCTGAAGTTCTCATGACAGTTTTCTAGCCAAGAGTCTTAAGTGATGGACTTGGGTAAGAAATTCATATATTTTGTTCTCTCCATTGGCTAGAACTAATGAAAGCTGATTATAGCAGCTGAACTTTTCACTAATGTGTGGCCAGCTCAACTTCCCTGTCTTCTAATGCTGTGGGCCTCCGTTCTGCTGTGCCTCCTAGATTCAGCAGATAGATCGTTAGAAGGTCCCTGTAGCTTAAGCATATTTGAAGATATTCTCAACTGCTTTAGCACTAGGAAGAGTTTTGAAAAAGTCAGTATCCCCTCGTTTAATGTAATTACAAAACTACATAATTTTAAAAAATGAGACGTTAACTCTACATTTATGATATTTAATGTTCTCACTGTGCAGATGGAATGCATGTAAATGGGAAATTTAAAAAATGGTATTTTAGAAATACAGCACTCCAGGACCTTCCGTACATGACTTAGGGGAATCGGTAGCAAATCCGTTCCAAGGCATGAGTTATGGATGATAAAAATCTAGAGAACTTGTCTAATAAATAATGGCACTCAACTCTCTTCCGTAGTTCATATTTCTAACAGGAAAATGTGCAGCTTGCTGTGACTGAAATACAAATTGCCGCCGTGTGCCTTGCCATGTTTTCCTTTGCACAGCAGCTTAGGGGCTAAGAGCTCCTCCTTGGGCCTGTGAGGAGGTCATGAGTATTTACACGAATTAAATTAGAAGTGAATGATAAGTGAAGGAGGGAGCAAAACATCCCACCTCCTTTCTGTCCTTGGGCAGAGTGGCTGGTTTAGCCTAATTGTCCTGCTCTTGGTAGACTGTGTCAGCCACCATCTCTTGGTGGCTTCTCGGTTTTGTGTAAGGAACAGGCAAAGATGGAAATAAGACAGAAAAGGAAGTTAGTGTCACTCGTATTCTGCTGCTCTCCAAGTCAACTGGTGGCAGCAGGCTACTTGGAAAACAAGGAAAAATTATTGGAAAACGTGCAGCTAGGTGGACAGTGTTGGATGCCTAGCTGAAGTGTCAGCTACCTCTTCCCACCTCGAAGGAGCAAGGGAATGTCCTGCACTCACTCTCCCTGTTCAAGCCATGCCAAGAAGTTAGGAAACTAGGGTGCTTTCAAGCTGAAAATAGACTTAAAAAAATCTTTTTCACCGAGGGCAAATTTTCATCCATTTTAAGAATGGGATATTTTTTTTAGAAATGTTAGACATTTAGAAAAGGAGTTTTTAAAATCAAACTAATTCACTGTAACAGAAGTGAGAGAAAAAGAATGCCAGGCTTTCCATCAGTAAGCTGCGCCTTTCTTTCACCCCAGTAATCTCCCTTTTGCTAAAAGGTATTCAGCTGAAAAGGTATTAAGATGTTTTTTCATAATTGCAAGCACATTTATGTCCCATACAGGCAATGAATTCAAACTCAGGGGCGTGTTGTAGGTGTTTCCATTATGGAGGATTTTGCAAAGTCTTGTCCCATGCTTCTCTCGTGGACAAGCAGGAACTGCCCTCTCCATCTAGCAGAACAGCTGCAAAGAGGCTTGGAAAGCCCTTCGGAGTTAATTTTTCCAGGCCAGGCTGACTCCAACAGAGCAGCCGAAGGATTTGTGTGCTGCAGAGGCCTCCGGATGCTGACAGTGATGAGTGATCTGTAATACCTGATAAAAATTAGAGGCTTCAAAATCAAAACAAAGCTCCCAAACAGGAATCCCAGGATACTGAAACACCATTTACAAGCTGTGACAGGGCGATAATTGGCCTGGGTGGGTCTTCTCTTGGCTAGAATAAATGATGATAAATAGGGAATGTGTCTGGACCTTGGCTGGGAGGAAATAGATATATTTTTAAATTATCACTCTTGTCAGAAGAAGCAAATGTCCTTGTATTTTTGTGTGATCTGCTGATGGAAGAGAGCTGGATCTGTACTAGCAAACATATCTCTGCACTGCTTCGTGCAGCTCCCATGCCATATTCTTTCTCTCTGTCATTTGCTTTGTCTGCCATCTATAAAAACCATACCAGATCCTTGCCTTCTCATATCATAGTTGCTATTCTTGTTGTATTACAGTCATTATTCTGATGTTAGGATTTTTCCTTGACCTGAAAAACGAGGTTGGAGTGTCACCTCAGGCTGGATTGTCAAAGGAAGAGCCATTGCTTGTAGAATCTGCTCTTAATATCTTCTTGGTTGCCAACATCCACATGGAATAGTGGGAAATGATGCCTGGAAATGATTGTGGTGCCCATTGCCTCCCTGTCAGGTGTTTCAGAAAGCAGAGAGCTGCCAGCTGCTGTCATCCTGCAGCCACATCTGAATGACCAAGCTACTCCAGATCACACAAAACACCCCATTAGCAAGGTGAGAGAAGAAGGAGAGATGCAAGGACAGATCTCTTCTCTGTCTCCTTCACACTCCCGAGATTTTACTGAGCCTCCTCAGCCCCATTTTGTGAGCCAGAAGGAAGATCATTTCTGCTGCTCCCAGGGAGGAGGAGGTATTGTTTTGTCATCACTTGTGGAATGGAAAATGCCCTTTTGCCTGCAGGGCTGCCTGAGAGGTTCGTCCTTCTTAACTGACTTACAGATCTCTGCATTAAGCTTTCTTCTGCAA
Organism: Nothocercus julius; assembly: GCA_013398735.1. Taxonomy (NCBI): domain Eukaryota; kingdom Metazoa; phylum Chordata; class Aves; order Tinamiformes; family Tinamidae; genus Nothocercus; species Nothocercus julius. The sequence continues at coordinate 3,481,039 of VZSV01000054.1, forward strand.
TTGGCTTTAGTTACTGAGCAGGTCATGAAGCTGAGCGTTTGCAGTGAAAGCACTGATAGGACTTAGGCTTGAGGATGACTTAAATATGATTTAGGCATGAACTGTAAGAGTGATTTTGGCTCTAGGAGAAGCACTGCATTTATACAAATAAAGAGAAGAAGAAAAAGCAGTTAAGGTACAGGCCCATTTCCCTTTAAAGTTATGTCCCTCTTCACCATGAAAGAGGAAGAGGTGCATTTGTCAATGTAGTGTTAAACACAAGATGCTGAGTTGCCAGGAGGAACATATTTGTTATGACAGAGAAGATGAAGTATCCACTGCCTTTTAACCAAGCAAATATTGAAGAACTGCTCGTTAAAAATGCAGGGATCTGTCTTCATCATATGCTCCAAACTTCTGCAGGTCCAAATTTCTAGGTGACGAGTAACTACAAAGCTGTTCAGACAGCAAAATGTTGCTGGCGCCATTGTGCATGTTTGCTCTGCAGGCGTTTTTGGAGGGCACCATGTTGTAATTAAAGCTAAAGCATTGATCCTGTGCAAATCCAAGTGAAAACAAATGTTTGCAATTAAAGGAATATGGATACAAAAACAGTGGTAGAGATGAGAGCATGAGTGAAGATGGAAGAAGGAGCAATGTCGCATTCACCAGTTTGTGGGGTAGCTTTTCACATTGATGAAGTGAAGAGGGATTTGTCATCCCTCAAGAACAACTATTATCATCTGAGTAAAAAAATGGAAGCAGAATAGCTACTTTAAATGCCCACTTTTACTTTTTCCAAGAGCAGTCCCAGTGAGTCTCCATGCCTCGATCTACTTTGGGAAGAGACAGTAGAAAACTTTTCTTGAGAAGATTTTTTAATCTAATTTTGCTTCATTTTCTGCACCACCCCCACCAGCCCCTGTTGAACTTCCCATTTGGGAGACAAGGTAGCTACTTTACCAGAGGAAACATTGATTTCTCAGGACCATGTTTTTCTTTTTCTGCACTTGAATCCAAGTGAGGAGCGAACCAAAGAATAACGTAAGTGAATTCTTCAAATCACACATTTTGCACAGCCCTTAAGCCGTTGCAGGGAGCAGAACGGGTGGAGCAGGTTCAAGCATCATAACACACTTCTGATTTAGCGGTGCTTCTGTCGCAGGAGAATATTGTTAAATTGAAAGGTACCTCTAGCAGAATAAATCTCAAAAAGTACATTGGCATTAACGACAACAGTGATTTGTTTGTGTCTTCAATTGAAAATCCTCCTGGCTCTTCTTATTAAGATAAGTACTTTTGCTGTGCCAGAGCACGGGGAGCAATACAATGCAGAATTCATATCTGCTTCGTCTGACTGTGCTTTTGAAAGGCATTAATAGAATTAAGTAGAGGTGTATTTGAAGAATATCCTTGCCAAAACGTCTGTTAATTTTATAATTGCATTTGTAAGCACTGAGGGAGGAAAGGGAACTTGCATTGTGACAGTAATGACAGGTTATTTTGGGCTGCCTAATTTGCTGTCTCAGAGTGAGCTGATAGCTCCATCTGAAGCCACTTGTGAAAGGCTTCTGTATAAAGGAGAATTGCTGCATCTAGATGTTGGGTTTTTTTGTCTTTTGAAAGAGAGAAGAAAAAGTATGGTGATCTTTTAAAGTATAGCCAGATGGTTAAAGAAAAGGTAAGAGTATTACAGTATCTGAAACCAGCTTTATGCGTCTTGAGATTAAAAGTAAGATGAGCATTTTCAGATGCAATAAACATTCCATAGAGAATCCAGTTCCTCCAAGTCAGAGGTTTCTAAGGAAGGTCACTGGTTTCAGCAGATATATTAAAATATCTGAGCTCGTTCCTGCGAGCAGGGAGCCGTGGCTGGGCTTTGAAGAGCTGAACTGCGAGCTAGCAGCAGTTGCTGGGCTGAGGAGCTCAAATGATGAAGATAATGCTGGTGTGAGGGACCTCCTGCTCCAGAGGGTGCTCAGAGGCACAGGCCACGCAGCTCTGCATGCTGGGGTGGGGAGGTGGCCAGGAGCTGTGCTCCCTTCCCCTGGGCTCCTTCTGGATTTTATCTTCTGGAAAACATATATCTGAGTGGAAAGCACTGCCCCTAAGCGGAGCAGAAGGTGCGGGTGGTGCCAGCTGGGTCCCGCGTGAGTGTCACAGCCAGGTGAAGGCTTCCCTACTACTGGCGTTTATCTTTTTAGGTCTGCACAACAGCAGCTATGAAAGATGCACCAGGATCCCTCTGTTGTCAGCAGCTCTCCTTGACAGCTGGTGCCAAATAGCGGAGCCGTCAAAGCAGAGTGGGGTTTTGTGCGGAACACCAGGTACCTGTGGAGGGAGAAATTGCTAGTTTACCTGCTGTTTAGGGCATATTGTTAATAGAGCAAATTTGATTTCTTAAACTCTTGCTAAAGGCTGTATTCAGAAACTTGTCTGTCTTTAATCCTATGCAATTGAACCCCATTTTCCCCCTCCCCATACTTTTGGCTGTTAAATAATTCTCTTTTGTGGTATTTGACAAGGCTCATGCATCCTCCCACACCATGTCTACTGCATGTTTAATTTCATCTTTTTCCTGTTTCTTCTTTTATTAGTGACTTGAGTGTTTGACAGGTATACATCTGTGGTCCTTTATATGTGTTTTTATTTGTCTATTCATGGTGTTGGTGCAGGTACTAATATCCGTCATTGTCCTTGGCAGAAATTAAAGCTAGACTCTTTTTTCTTGTGGGGTAGCACAAACAGGGACGCTGGTGATGGGTTGTTTCAGACAATCCTCTCTCTTTACCAGCATGAGCCCCATCATCCAAGACTCACATTCACCTGGCTAATCTTTGGTTGGCAGCAGAATTCCAGAAATCTACTGTCCATCACAGGATGCTTTACCCCAAAGGAAAGATACTCAAACTCTTATGCTGTCCCTTGAGGACTATTTACTTGCAGAAATGCTTTTGTTGCACCAGAGCTGCTTTAGGGCAAATTCTGGCTTTTATGGTCATCTGTCTCTGGCTTTTTGATTGCATTAAGAATTGGGTATCTTCAGGTGGATTTAGTCCTTCAAAACTGCAAGACTGACTCAGTAGGAGGAAATAAGTCAAAAAGTTCTTCATGGCTTTACCTTTGGTTCCTACTCGCTGTAGAATATGTAGCTTTATGAGCACGGAGGATCTGGGGACAGGCACTGGAGCTTGGGGAAATGGCAGGACAAGTGGTGTGAGGGCCAGTGGTGGTCTCTGATCTCCAGGGCACTTCTCCATCCCTGGCTCATAATGAACAAGAGTTGTGCACGGTGAAGCAGTGTTGAAATAGGCCCAGGAAATAATAGCAGGGACAAAAACTTCTACGTGTAACACGCTTAGCCACCAGTGTAGCATTGCATACAATGCAGTAGCATATGCTGAAGTACAAATAGTATCAACTATACAGAATATACATATATTTATTTAACAGTGAATCTGGATGTCTTTCAAATGCCTACTGATCCTTCCAGCATGGAGAAGGACTCGGTCTTTTTAGCGTTCCTTTCAAGCAACATCAAATATGTATTTGCTTTCGGAAACACTGTTGTTTGTGGATGCAGCTAGGGCTTTCCAAAGTGAAAAGTTTGAGTTGCCGAATCATGAACGTTACGTGCAGTTTTCCATGCTTCCGTTATAACTACTGGGTAAGTCTGGGTTTGTTTTTGATGTCAGCCAATACCTCCTTGGCAGACTTTGATATTAAGATGCTTTTAGCAAAAGGGCTTTACCCAGTAAAGTCTCATACTCTTGTTTTTCCCTCACCAGTGGGGTTATTTTGACGGACATTGAGCAAGGACCTGGCTTGAAGTTGCCTACATACATAGTAAATAATCTTTTTTAGACAAGTAAATGCAGACAAATCTGAAAATAGAAGATCCAGTTCTCCACTTTTGTTGATAAGGTTGGGAGCAGTGCTACGAAACTCAACAGACACAGGGATATAAAATTATCAAAAATGAGAGGTGAAATTGGTTTAGTGACTTTTTAATTTTGTGTTTGTATTGGATCTGGCAAATTAAAGATGATAGGTGAAGCCTAATTTCAGGAGAAATTGAATCAGTTGTGTTTCTCTGAGATTGCTGAACTATTGATTTATTTTACCTTATCTGGTTTATGCTGAATTGCCTCTACCACTTCAAGGAGAAATTGCTATTAATTTCTAAATTCTTGTTAAGACAGATGAGTGAGAGGGTTTTAAGATTTTTTCTGCAGTAAGGCACTGGACTAGAACCTGAAGAAGTGCAAAGACGTGGCTAATAGTCTAAACACATTAGCTGACGTTGCAGCAATGCCTTTTTTCCCTCCTTCTGTACTATGGGGAATGGAAATGAGGACATGTTGCCCAAAAGAAAGACACAAAATCTCCAAGAATGGGAACTTCTGTTTTCCCTGGGACAAAATGCAAAGGTTTGGTCTTTCAGGGAAAAGAGGTACTTTGATGTTGGCAATATTTTCCCTTTTAAAATTTCTTTTTTCTAATCCCTATTTTCCATGGATAAAACATTTAATTGTTCATTTTACCCTCCTATTCTTCTTCTTCTTCTTCTTCTTTTTTTTTTTTTTTTTTTTTTTTTTTTCCCCACTCTTATATGCAAAACAAAAGCAGCTGGAAACAGTTTTTTTGACAGTGATATCATTTAGGCTGCTTGAAAATAAAACAGAACAAAGCCTATTCTATGGTTCCCGTTTTCCTAGGAACAAGGTTTTCTTCTCACATTTCATTTGATTTCCTGCCCTTTGACATGGGTTACCACTCTCCATCTGTGCCTCATCAACTCGGATGTAGAGGTGTCCGAATTTGTTCACAAACTGGTATGTATTGAATAATTTCATTGACTTTTATGGACTTATACAGAAAAATGCAGATCCTGCGGTTTTGTTTGTCTAAGTGGCAGCCCCCTCTGGAGCAGTTTGCATCTGCTGAAAATTTGTTTTTCCTTTCTATCCTCTCTCTCCTTCCTCTGTCTTTTCTTTCCCTGATAGCCAGAGATCAACAGGTTAATGTTATTCAGCTTTTTTAGCGTGGGATGATTGAGAGGAACAGATCTTTTGAGAACATCTGACCTCTTCAACAAAACAAAAACAAGATTCCCGTTAGCATACTGGGAAGTTCAGATGGGTGCTACTGAGCATGGAGCTATTAGTCCTTGGTATCCACATTTATAACTGAATGTTTTTCCAGGTTTACAGATATTCTTTGTTATTTTTCTTTTTCTCTTTACAATGCTTCTTTTGTTGCTACCCGTCACGGCGAAAGCAAGACAAATATATAGAGGGAATTCAACATTAGTGCGCCAAGTTGTTCTCAAACAGAGGAAGCAAATGCCTGTCTGTGATAGATTCAAAGGATACCTTCTCTGATCGGGAAAGCAATGATTTTTTTCCAGTGCTGCCTTCCCCAGAGCGCCGCTAGATTTGGTGTTAGTGTCTGCAGAATGGAAAGCACCTTGCAGACCAAAGTTAGAGGAAAGTTGAAGGGGTTCAAAGAGCCCCTGACTGAAGAGAGTGAAGAGTCATGCTGCACAATTCATTGCATATGGGAGGGTGTATATACACTTGAATACTCAAAATAGGTAATTTGGCTGGAAAAGAGGCTGCTCCAAAGCCCCATCTCCTTCCTTTGACGGCACTTGGCTGCTGGAGAGCGAGGTCCTTGCCACGGGGTCCCTCATGTCCACGGGAGAGGGGCCCCCTCCTCCAGCAGTAGGAAGCACTTAGTTAAATGCATCCAGGTGGCTGGATAACTGTGAAATCGATAAATTGGATTTAACTGCCTCCGATTTCGTTCCTGCACGGTTGGTCTGCCATGTGGAAGGCCTCACCTGCACCTTGATTGTTTTAAAGCCCAGGCCAGTGTTTGTCTCCGTGCGCTTGGTTCATTACTGTGCAACTCCACTGACTCTGGGCACTTCCAGATGACTTGGGTAAGTAATGATGCAAAATTCCCCTAAAAGCTAAATCTGATGGCAGTGTCTGGCAAGGTCTATGCTAATGGCACCGATGTCCTTGCTCTTACTAATGACAGCAACTTTGGCACAGCCATTGACTTCTGTGCACTTTTGTGGCACATAAAGGATCACTTGGGTTTTACAAGGCCCTTATTTACTGCATTGTGTCTCGAATGCGAACGCTTTCCGGCACTTCTTTCCCTCCGCAAGATGCTACGTTTCCCCCCTTCCATGTTATGCAATTTAATTATATGCAGACCTTGAATGTCATTTTCTAATCCTCTGTGGTTCATTTGGAAGCCTTGTAAAATAAAACTAATTGGTGTGTTCATTAAAATGTCAGAAATATTTTTGAGTTCAATTAGATCGTACAGCAGTTTTATCCGAAGTGTTCTTATAGTACAATAACTATGTCAGGAGGAGGTAATTAACAGCCATTTAAATGAACAATTGTCTTAAATTTTTCTGGTTCTTCATGCATGATAACTTAATCAAACAGCAAAGTTCTAACAGGCTTATCCATTTGAGAGAAAGGTGAAACACTATAAACTCGTATTTAAAAAGTCAACTTGAAAGCCATAAAACTGCTGAGCTAAAGAAGTCAACTGTATAAAAATGAAATGTGGGAAGAGACTTTTCTTCAATGTCAGCATGTTACAGGTAAAATCTCATGGCAAGGGAAGGGACAATTTAAGGCACAGTCCCCAGTTTTGGATGGGAAAGATGAGGACTGAAGTTGAGCCAAAGCTGAGGATCCCCATAGTTTTGCTTCCATTGGAGCAGTCTCCACTGGTATCAGGGCCTTCTGCTCTGCTTGCCTATTATTGTAACATAAAATATCATTCACTATCCAGCCAAGGCTATAACTATGTTTAGCTCTGGCTTCAGTGGCCTTAAATGCAGTTGTCCAAAAAAACGTATTAGACAAGGTCCTGCTGCTCTTGGTGGCACCCTGTCGCTTCTGAAAGGGCTCAGCAGCCACTACTCGCTTTGGAAAACGCGGCAGCGTATTGAGTAACGCTCCACATGGTTTTATGAGAGTTACTCGGGTAGGATTTGTTATTATTAGCTATTTTCATCCAAATATGCCAGGTTGTCAAAACAGACATTTTGCGATAAAAGTCTGTTCTTGTTGAACATCTTGAGTGATTTTTTTTTCTTTCATTCTTTCTTGATTTTTTTTTTTGCATTTCAGAATTAAGAAGTCTTACTTGAATAGTGCTTGGAAAGATTAATATGGACGTGCAAGAAACACAGGAAAGAAGGTCCACGTTGCAACCAAACCTTTCTCTGGGCTGCAAATCAGTTGGGGTGGGAGAAAGGAAGGGGATTTCTTTACCTCTCTCTTACAGCGGGGCTGGAGGACAAGCTCAGTGCTCCTTCCCATACCCAAGGTTTGGCTGGGACAGGGAAGCGTGAGCACGATAAGCTGCAGAGAGAGCACAGATTGGATTTGCTCCTTGCAAAGCCCTCCTAGCGCTGCGTCCTAGCTGTCGTCCTCAGCTGCCCCCGAAGGATGGAGAACGTGGCAGGTTGAGCCTCGTGCATCGAGGGCCACCACAACAAGGGCTTTGTGACGTGCCAGAATTGCGGTGCTTGGTGGTACAGAGCCTCCTGTAGCCTTCAGTGAGAGGCGCCTTTGTATTTTAAAAATATACATATATACATCCTAAATAGAATTTTGGTGTTATTCACCCACACAGTGGTAAACAGACTCCAGGTGCCCCATCCCAAGATGAGGAGGCGACCATGGAGAAGGTTGCGTTGTTGGGTATGTGATGCGTATACTCTGGCTACAAGCTTTATGGTTTCCTCTTCTCTTAATGCAATATAATGAAATAAGATATAAAGGAGCCCACCTCTGTCAAGGCTTCCTCAGCAGGGTACAACGGGGGAGAGATGCCCCCGTTTCTGCGGGTACGACGGGGGAGAGATGCCCCCGTTTCCGCAGGCCGCCTCTGCGCAGGGCCACGGCGCTCGCCGTCCCGTCTTGGAGCGCCTTTGCTCTTCGCAGGCTACAAAGGAGTTTGCAGCCGCTTTGTCTTGCCGGCTTTCATGGCTGCTTTTTAATTAAAGCTTAAGGAATTAAATGAACCGGAGATGCTGGGGTTACACAAGGATGAGAGGAGATTAGGCAGTCAAATCCACCGAGGTGTAATGGGGCACAGGCGGCTTCCAGGATTATCGTCCTCAGTGATTGTTTTTCTTTTTTCTTCCAGTTTAAAGAATAAGCATTAATGCATTTCAGGCATTTGGGTCAGGCTGACGAAGTGCAACTGTCTGGCAGAATTAGTTTTGAGACAGACTGGGAGGTACTGCATTTACTGAAATCTGGGAGGTGTTTTTTAAAAGATGTGGCAGGGCAGAAGGTTTCTTTCGCTTATACAGCTTTGTACCACAAACAGAGAAATTAATAATCAAATACTTGATAAGGGATGCACCTATTTGGATGTGGACAGCAAAAGGGAATTCATTTGCTAGATCCATCCTGACTCTTTGCAGCAGCAGGCGCTGAACTCTGAATAGCTCTCCTTTATAACCGCGACCCTATGGAGACTAAATCTTGTTTTCCTCCTTGTTTCCCGCTTTCAGTAGCGCATTGAGTTGCTTGCCGACATCCGTGGCCCTTGCGTTTTTCTCTGACATGGAGCTATTTGTGCTTAAAATACAGAACGTAGCTGTCCCCCAAACCGAAAATATCTAAGTATCTGTTGCAAAGTTACCTACGCATCGTTATCCGGCCGGCTGGAGTGGATAAGCTGTGTGCCTGGGTAATTTTTTAGAGAGTAGAAACAAAGCCTGTGCCACCCTTTGCTGCAGGATGCAGCCTGGCAGCACAAGGACTGGCAGTTATTCAGGTGCAGGGTCAGAAGGATTCGGAGCCCTCCAGAGGGTTAAGCCCTTGGTATCTCCGCTACAGTTAGAGCCGGGAAGTGTGGGAGTTGCTATAGAGACGGAGCGTGTTTGCTTCCAATGGAACAGAATAAACAACCGCTTTTTCCTAACTTGGACTTAAAGCTGATATGGCCCCCAAGTCTGCAGAAAACTTGTGAAAACTTTTGAAATGCTTCCAAAAGCTCCCCCGGGGGGAGGGCAGCGACGCCGCGTTGCCCTTTTGGGCCGTCTGCCACCGAAGGGCAGGCGGGCACCGCGCGGCTCGGAGCAGCCCTGGCGCTGGTGAGAACGGACAAGCGGCTGAGCTCGTGGGCAGCCGGCACTAGCATTTGGTCTGGGGCTCAGCATTCCCACCCCGATACCTGTGTCTTTGCAAGCGGTGGCTTCACCACAGCCATCCGGCCCTCAGCAGATTTGTCCGTGTGGCTCAAGAGCCCATTTCAGATAGGTTAGGAATGGCAGAAACTAGGATGCTGCATGTCCCATTCCTTCTTCTAACTCAAGTACTTTCTGCACCATAATATTCAATGCTGTGCTCATTGCAGCATTCTTTTTTTTTTTTTTTTTTAAATTATCATCTTTGTTTCTATTAAAACTCGTATAAGCATGAATCAATCTATGCGGATAAGAATGATTAAGATTAGCACTTTGAGTTTCACCTCCAGTGCTGCTTGCACATTAAAACTCAGAGGATGAGACCCATTAAATGAGAATTAAGTGGATTAGGTGCATTTTAGTTTGGTTAATTTTTGGAGCGCGTATGCTGCCTTTTGCTTTCATATTATAGATAGACTATTTCTAGGTTTGTGCGTGATGAAGAATATTGGTTGTTTTCCCCAGCCGGTGCCTTATTCTGATCAAGAAAAAGAAATGTGTTATTAGCTAGTAAGGTCAGTCTGCTTGTAGAGCAGCTTTCTATAGGAGCACAGCTTGTGTTTGTAACTTAACCTATTAACTTCTGCCTGTTCAGACAGAGGACGAAACAAAGTTCTGGAGAAGATAAGGGGCAGGAGGAAGGTGTGAGTGTCTGGCTGACACAAAACCACTGGTTGCTGCACCCGCTTCCCCAGCGAGGGTGAACCTGAACTCAAAGGCTAGCTGAACTCAACTGGAGCTGATCCTGAGTTACTGAACCTGCATGCAGCACCTCTTCTTCTAAAGAAAGAGAGGAATAAAAGGAAAACTCTTTGTGCGATGGGGAGAATGCCAAGCTGCTTTTCCGAAGCTTGCCGCTCAGCAGCCTTCCAAATTTGCCATAAGTCAAGCAATTGGGCTGGGCAGGGTTTGCAGATGGATCAACAGCAGCCCATCTTCAGCTGGGCATGTCTGAATCTGCATGGCAGATGGTGCACACACACTGCCGTGGGTCTGCTGGATCAGGGAGGGCTGTGGGGTTTATGTTTTAATCTTCCATCAGTCTTTTGGCACTGTCGTTCTTGGCAGCAGTAGGTGGATGAGGAGTGACAGAGTATCTGGAAATAAGTTAGATTCCTTTGTTGGATTTTTATCAGAGTAGCTGTGAGCTGAATTATATCTAATCCACTTTCTCATATCTTTGGCAATGTGCTGCAACGGTAGGAGCTCATGGAGGAGAGATATAACCAGGGGAAAAAAGGTGTATCTACTCTTTGATGTCTCAGTTAATACAATGCAACAGTATTTTGTACCTCTTCTTCTGTGGACTATGGAGAAACAAGAAAATAACCATTAGAGAAGTAAATCAGTGAGGATTACTACCAGTGTAGACCAGTGTTTTGGATCTTGAATAGTACGATCCAAACTGTATTTCTAACGTCAATACCGACTGTCTGACTGAAATTTTTAGGCATTTTCTTGAAGCTGGATGCAGAAAAAATGTACAGAATTGGAGACATCAGTGAAAAACACATTGTTCTCATATGAAGAGCAAAGAGGTTTTGTGTGTAAGGAAGTACCTTGACCTCTCATCTGCCCGCGCAGTAGCTCTGTCTGCTCTGTCTGTCCAAGGGCAGCGTCTATCTGTTTGCTTCTGGAAGGAGAGCTTGGGCTCTGGTTTGTGTGCACGAGGGGTGCCAGCATTAAGCATATATTGGCAAGCCTTCCCCTTCAAATTCAGAGCACCTGAGCGCAGGAAAGGAGAAAAAGAGGAGAAAACCAAGGTAACATTTGGCCATTGCCTTCGTGATTGTGAGGACAGAGGTGGCACCTTGCACTTTACAGTGTCCCTTGTCCCAGGGTCTTCAGGCACCTACAGAGCTGAGGAGCGAGGATGCTCCATGCTCACAGCTCCGTGCAGGAGCCCTGTGGGTTTCTGGCACTTTTGTGGGTCACAGAAAAGCCCAATAGAAAGAGATTGCAAGGCAGCACCCAGTGCAATAGGATTTTTTTTGAAGAGGAGAGAAAGTGGGGGCAAAGACAAAATAGAAAACAGACTAGAGCCTGAGCACAACCCAAACAGGCTTCAAATTGAATGCAGCGATGAATTTACAGCAAAAATTAACGTACCTTTTACCTCCTATTTGTTACTGCCAGCTTTCATCAAGTCAGCACGTCTCTGCGCACTGAGCCAAACAAACCGTGCCTGCTTTTAAAGAAGCACAATTATACACGTTAATGTTTGCAATTACTTTCTGTTCAGGGCGTTTCCTTGCTGCAGGTAACGACTCATCATTTCTTTTTTCTAGTTTGGTATTACCCTTTTTCTTTAAGAAAGGCTTTAAGAAAATCAGAATTATCCCAGCTCTCTTTTGCTGGGATTCTTTTTTGCCTTTTTTTTAAAACCATGGCTCAATACCTTTCAAACTTCCTAAATGTAGGACAACTCTGGCTTGCACGTCTGCCTTGCCAAGGGCAGATGGCAGCAGAGGAACAGCAAACACGTTTTCGTGCAAGCATCTGACTGCAGAAGATGAGCTCCCTCCCACTACCAAAGGCTCGAAGTTTTGATGGAAAAGTACAAAACTCAAAACCTTGGAAAGAAGTGGAATTGGAGTGTTCAGAAGTATTGAAGGCTGTGGCTCGATCACTCCCCACGTTTTACATGCTTTGATACCACGTATCAATCTTTCTTCTGACAGCTTTGGTCAGAAGGCACAGTGCAAATCACAGTGGTCTGAATAGTTCAGACTCTCTATTCCACTCTTTGGTACCCGACCTCGTTGTTACACATCCTGTTTCCATCTGGCTTGGCTGGATTCCTTCAGATGACTTCAGAGCCTTTCTTTTTCTCCAGACTTCTCAAAATAGTTGGCCAACTTTGCCACACTACCATTCTGCCCTGGTCAGAAAATTAAGTCTATACATTTTGGCCCAAGTACGGAGAATCTTGCAGCTCCGAAGCCTTATGATTAAAGTCAACCGTTCATTTCTACTATTTTATCTCTTCTTGTAAGGGTGCTTAGTTTAATATTCTCTTGAGGACTTGACAACAGGCTTGTGAAAAGCCAAATCAATTGCTTGGACTAATTTTATTCATGATTTGTTGATATTCTGTATGGATGCTGACAGAAGAAAGAGCTCTTCTTGTAGAGCAGCCACACGGCTTGGCCCTCATAGCAACCTCTGTGCAACCTTGCTTGGCCCTCACAGCTTTGGCTCTGGAGATGTCGTTTTGGTAGAGGCCTTTACTTAGCCAAACGACACGCTGAGGTGTAGATGGTATAGCAGAAGTGCTGCTGTCACTGCTTTTGGTTCTGATGGTTATTCTGCTAAATTCCAGACATCAAATTAGGCTTTGGATAGACCCATAGAGAAGTAAAATCCCCAAATACTTTCTACTGCCTGAAAAGAGGTGGCCATAACTTGTGTAGCTTCTGCGCATACAGCAAAAGCAGAGTGATGCGAACGGCTTCTTTTCAGCCTTTTTTTCTGCAATCTTGAGATTTGCAGCACTGAAACCAATCTGACCAAAACACTGGAATGATTTCCTAATTGCTCCTTCATCATCTTGCAGCTGAGACAATTGCACTTTTCTGTTGGCTTGGGTTTGATTTCCAGATCTTGCGAGCTCAGCAGTCCCTTCCAGCCTAATCTATTCCACGGTCACACGGTAGCAGCTCAACGCTAGGGATGTCCCCAGCCAGGTTAATGTGGTGGCGGTCGTTTCAGCGAGATGCACTCAGAGTGTGTGGGAGAGGACACCGTTCCAGGGATAATCTCTCTCAGTTGCCTTAGACCTGGCAAACTCAGTAAGCAATTGCTTAAACACTTCATTCAGATTTGCAGCCTATTTAGAGCAATAAAAACACCTCTTAAAATCTTCTTTTCCTCTTAGCTTTGCAATTAGGCCCCCACGCAAGTAATCTTAAAGACACAAGTCTTCAAGAGACTTGACCGAAAGCAACGTTGCCTTTGTGCTGTGGGATTCTTGAGTAGAGACAAAATGCTAGGGATGCTCTTGGTATGCACCCATAGCCAAACTGCAGAGCCAGGAAACCGCTGCCAAATAAACGTGCCAAGCACTTCATCCTGTCCAGAAGGATGCACGTTTTTTTTTCACCAGGGCACTGATGAAAACCACTGATCACTACCTTGAGCAAAGAGAGAGGCTGTGCTCTTTTCATCCTGTGGGCTCTAAATATGTATTTATTCTTGCTTGCCATGCAAGCAGGAAAGCAGCAATTACCCTTAACAGGGCCCTGCACTGTTGAGAATTCTTGACCGCCACATATTCCACGTATGGATGATCATCCTGGAGCAGGCATTGATTTATGCAACCTACCTCACCAAGAACGCTTTCCCAGTTGTCTCCTGTCCAAAGCAAGTTCCATTGCTTCCGTCTTGGATTCGGATTTGCAAGGGCTGGCTCGCAGGAACACTCTCTGCAAAGTAGCAGGCACTAGCCAAAAGCGCAATCCTCTTTCAGCCCGTTCTTTCTACTGCTTTTTACCCCCTAAGGTGGCCTGCTTTGAAAGAAGTGTCTCCAGCCCAGCAGAGCGACTGTGCAACCTCGCTGCCCATAGGCTGCCTTGGGCTCTGGCAGAGCTTGTCTTCCGTGGAAGACTCTTCCCCTTGGACTTGTGCTCTTCCCCAAGGACCACCGTGCAGAAGCTGCTGCACTCGGCCTCCTCGGCACGTCTGTGGCTTTACTCACCCTTTGCAGAGAGTGTAATTCATCCCTCCACGGGTAGGGTGCAACCCGGCCCCTAGAGAAGGCTTCGGAAAAGGATGTCCAACTCTGCAAGCACTGGCTGTGCAGGGTTTGCTGAGCCGCCTTTTGTGGCTCCAGCAGAGGCAAGGGCAGTTTCTGGTAACAGACAGGCAATTTTATCTTACATGACTTCATGTCATTGAGTTAGATGTGATGGAATAAATTCTTAATTGCATTTGTAAGTATCAAAGAGTTCTAGACCACTCTTGTTGCCTGATTAATACACTGCTGAGAAATTAATTAAATTGGAAGGATTATCAATGAGGGGCAGCATTCATTTTTCCTATAGTAGCTGTGATAGAGATCACTGGCAGAAAAAATACCTTAGAAAATAGAAATTATTCTATCTGTTGCACTGGTGGCTAATGGAAAGCATAGATAGAAATGTTGAAGCTTAGCCTTGCGTGGCAATGAGTAACAGGAAACACCTACATAAACATGAGCTGATCATCAGATTTTCATTTTCTTGTACCATTAAGCAAAAAAAATGATTGCTCCCTTTTGGGAGTTTGTATTGGATTAATCTCAGATAACATTATGGGCTTTTTGAAAAGACAGTATCTTGGACAAACATTTAGAAGACAAAAAAAGACAGATGCTCAGAAGTGTTTCTAGTTTCAAAATGTAGATATAAACAGTTTTGCATAAACAAGTTTCGAGAGCCCGAGTCCTAACAGCTGACAATTCTGTACAAGATATCTCTCTAGCACTGTATTGGATGTGATACCTTCAATACGATATTAATTTTAAAAAATGCTTTCTTTTTTTTCCCTCTGCAAACTATCTTAACTAATTAACTTATGTTATTAGTTTTATTGTCTATGATTTTGCTCAGTTCTTTTGTGCGACACTACGTAATTTTGGTAGTGAGCAGAGTGAGGACAAAGCACGTTGAACTCCTATATAATGCATTTGTGTTTTTGAGAGCGTAGAAGATGTATTTCCGTGGTCTCTCTCTTTTTTTGTTTTAGTAAGATGTATTTCGGTGACATTTTCTTCTGCGAAGAATTGTAATTAAAGAAAATCATTTAAAAATGCATGGGCTCGTCCCAGTTCAGAGCAATTAGGCTGGGTAATTAGAAGCATGATAAAAGGGCTGCATGGGGAAAGGAATTTAAACCCTCATTGAACTGTTACATCAAAAAGTGAATAAGAGTAAATTAAAAGTAGGGCTTATAGCTGGTAGGCAAAAGAGAGAGCCAATTATTCCAGGGAAGGGAGCACATGTTTGTTTAGCTCAACTTGCTGTTTGTCACGGGTAATAACGTTACGGACCATGCGTGGAGTGTTTCCATGCAGGCAGTGGGATGCCCAGCGCACTTTATTTGATTCCCTTGCTGGGGCAGCGGTGGCGGCTTCTGCCCCCGGCCGCTGCAGGGAGCACCGCGCCGGAGGGCTTGGCGGGCCCCTCCGGCACTGCTTTCCGCTGCGTGGTCACCCAGTAATCTTGCTTTCTCATTCGTCTTTACTTTCCTTGCTTTTTTTTGCTCTTCTTTCCTTGCTTCTTTCTTTTTCCTTTTTATTCCTTTTCTCTTTTTCCTCTTTCTTCTTTACTTTTGTCTCCTTTTCATTTGTTTTTCCTTTTTTCCTTTTTTTTTTTTTATCTATGTTCTTATTTCCTCTTTTCTTTCTCCTTTTTTTTTTTCTCCCCTCTCCTCTTCACTGCATCATTAAAAATGTGTTAAATCCCACTTCACTTCATGGTCTTGCTTCATTTCTTGATTCTTGATTACGGATTTGGCTAAACCGCTTCATCTCCTCAGGCAGCAGCTCCCCGTGTCTCAGCAGGAGGGACGGGTGCTGCTCCTCTCTCTCCCCTCTCCGTGCTTGTTGTCCTCTTTGGGTGGTGGGATCCTCGGGCAAGCTCCGTGTTCTTGGGACACAGGCTCCAGGGACAGGAGCGTCTGTCTTATGAGGAAAGACTAAGTGAGCTGGGCTTGTTTAGCGTGGAGCAGAGAAGGCTGAGAAGGGATCTGATCAACCTGTACAAATACCTGAGGGGAGAATGGAGCGAGGATGGGGCCAAACTCTTCTCGGTGGTGGCCAGTGACAGGACAAGGGGTAACGGGTGCAAGTTGAGACACAGCAAGTTCCATCTGCATGTGAGGAAGAGCTTCTTCCCTGTGAGGGTGCCAGAGCCCTGGCACAGGCTGCCCATGGAGGCTGTGGAGGCTCCTTCTCTGGAGACCTTCCAAACCCGCCTGGCTGCCGCCCTGTGCCACCTGCTCTGGGTGTCCCTGCTGGAGCAGGGGGTTGGACTAGATGGTCTCTAGAGGTCCCTTCCAACCTCAACCATTCCGTGTGTTGGTACAACCATGGCCACAGCAGGGTCTCCTTCCCTTTAGGTCTGTCTGTAATAACATCAGTAACATCAGGAGAAGGGGAAAGAGGACAAAGAAGAGTGTGGTTGTAACACAGCCAAGGAGAAGGAGAGGAGCCGTCTGTCCTGCTCAGCGAGCAGGGGACCAGGTCAACCCTTGGCCTTAATGCTGGGGAGGCCCTGGAGACCTGGGGCTTGTGATTAGGAGCCAATGTTATTTAACTGATTTATAACTCAAGTGTTTGGTTGTTACCCGCCTCTGAAGACACTGTTAGAAAAGAGGTGTGAGTCTCCCTGGGTCCATTTGTGGTTTAACTACTACTCTGGTTGACAGCACAAGATGTTCAGAAGTGTTGATTTAATGAGGAGGCATATTTTTGCTTTAATGACTGGTGAATGCTAGGATTATTTAAATAAGAATTGATCCAAGACTATAATAAAAATCCCTCCTCAGTGACAATGCTGTCAACAAGAGCTACCCTGCTAATCAACGCACCAGTAAAATGGCAAAAATGCAGTGTCCCTGTGCTCCTCCGAGCACGCTGGATTTGAAGGCCACGGAGCACCTGTGTGCCAGTCTCCTCTAGGTGATCAGGGCCACCCAAGCTCCCATTGTAACTCTCAGGCATGAGGCCCCAGTGTAGGATTGGGAACCACGATGCCTTTAATCCGGGATAAATAATGTCTACGCCAATGGCAGTAACTTTAATGAGTCCTAGGAGGGCTCCTTTAGGAGAAAGCGATTGCTGTTTTTCAGCAAAATTACTTTGATATGTGCAGGCTGTTGCAGTTAAAAAAAAAAAAAAAAAAAAAAAAATTTTGACTTCAGAAGTGGAGGAAGCAATGTGTTTTATTTGTAGAGCAATTGAGCAAATTTTCTCCTGCTTGCCCCATAACTCATACTGCTTTTCTGACCCAAAGGGTCGTGTAGCCAGTGAGAGCACATCCGTGCTTGCAGTGATGGGGGATCTCTGTGGGAGAAGACAAACGTGCTCAACGCTTCACTAGGGTCACCAAGCCACCACTAGGGAACCGGTACTTGAGCTACTACTGATTTAGGATGGGTTTGAACTGCTGCCCTCAGGGCCAAACTGAGGGCTACTCTCAAGCCCTCTGAGCAACCCATGTTTTGCTTTGGTTTGGTTGCTCCTTGCTTTCTTCCTTTAGTGACAACTCATGAGTAAAGGAAAGAAATGGAGGAAGTGAAAGATCCTCCTGGATCTACAGGAAGACGGATGGTACTTTAAGGTATCTTATTTTTCTTTCTAGAAAGTCTGAAGAGATTCAGAGAAACAGAACGCAGTGGGTGAACTTGCTGTTAAATGATAGTCTCAGTCTAAAAATTGGCTTCTTTACTGTAGGCAGGAGACCCATGTCAGCAAACTGTGATTGAGATATTTAATTTACCTGTGGGACAGAATTCTTCCATATGGGTCACAGTCTAAGGTCCAGGCACAGAGGAAAGGAGGCCTGAGGAGTCAGTAAATCCAGATGAAAGACAGCAGTTGGGTTGAGAATTGTCACAATGGGAAAAGCAGGTTGATCCCTTGGTCCTCTTCAAGCCTATATAGAGTCTTATGTCTCCATAAGAGACATAAAAGAAAAAAATGCTGGAGTTTTATGTCATTACATCCCTAGGATGGATTAATTTGTAGCATCAGTTTACTTGTTGCTCTTGGCCAAACTCTATTATATGCACTGAAGAACCACAGCGTAGACGTCAGCAGTAGGAGTTGGAGCTATTTGGCATTTCCACAAGTTTTCCCATTTTTTGGTAGCTGTAAGACCCATTGCAGCTACACGCCTTAGTTCTGTTCAAATTCAGACCTATCAGCAAGCGACACAGTCACCTCTTGCCTCCTAAACTTCCCTGCAGTGACTTATAGTATGTTAATTTTTAACTATCCTGCTGAGCTGAAACATTCATAATAAATACGATGCTGAATAAATGTGTGAAAATTTATTTTTACTGAGTGGTAAATTACGTTTTTATAGCTCTGATCTCTCCTGTTTTGCGAAGAAAATCTAAATTTACAAGGAAGGTCCTTAAGAGTGCAAAACGCACTCCCTAGTGACAGCGCTTTTCTCCTGCCTCAATGCTTTCCCATTTAATTACATTTGCGACGTGTTTCAGCATCCGGCTGATGTGCAGATCTCTGGGCTGCTGCTACGCAGGGTGGCTTTCTACTCGTGAGAAATACATCTCGGCTTTCATCATATTCCATAGTTCACCCTCAGTATTGCAGGCCAGTAAATCAGATGCCTATTTTCTCATTCCCTGCTTCAGTCTTCTCTCAATCAGCAGGTGGAAACGCTCTTCCAAGCCCTACGGAGCTGGACCCGGAGCCTCGCTGCTGCTTCGGAGCCTCGACCGTGTCGTGGCGGCCACTGCTGCGCGGTGGGAATTTCATTACCCTGGACTTCCTGGGGAAGTCGCTGAGTCCTTAGACATAGGGCTTTTGGCGACGGCGAAGCAATAAATCAAATGCAAATGTCTGTAGCTTTTTAGCAGGAACTGGTGTGCCTGCTAGCACCTGCTGTATTTATAAAGTCTGGTCCTCTGAGCAATCTGTTGATACATTAAAATTATTAGCGTCCTTTCCTGCACTGAGCTCAGGAGTTGCACAGAAGGGCAGAATTAGCCCTATGTGTGAGTTCAATGCACATGTTGCCTAGTGCTATATAATGCATAGGTTAGACTCCTTTCAGCGGTGATGCCTTATCTCAGCAGGACAGACCCGGCAGCTCCTGAGGATTTTTTACATATATAAATCAATTTTTCAAGGGCATCCCTTGAGCTAAGCAAGGTACCCTACGAACATTACCCGACACGGAAGGTATCATTACGTCCCGCTGCGGTTTAATATGAAGCATGACAAAATGTGTCAGCCTGAGGACACCTTGTCAAGCCTCCGGTGCCCTTCTGCAGAGGAAATATTCCTGTGATCAACGGCTGCTAATAGCAGTGCTCTCAATGGAGATTTGTCAGGCTGAAGGATGTGCTCGTGTGTACGTGGCATCTCTCGTTGCTGGTCCCCCCATTTTGGAAACGAAGAGCGCTCCTTTCCCATGCTACGTCAGAAAGTGTCAAGCAGGGAGTTTGGGAAAAGTGTCACACTTTTCCTACCACTTTAGTGTCGATAGAGGAGCTTATAGCAATAATCCATTCCTCTGAAAAGTTGATAGCGCACAGAAATGACGGTTACAATCTCTCCAGCTCCAAAGCTCTCTCCAGCTATTGCCCATTTCTGGCCACCCCAACGTGCGAGCTGAGAGGGTCAGCACTGTTGTCATCGCAAACTTACCTACCTGATACCTGAAGTGACTGCAGCAATCCACCCCGGAGACGCTGTGCTCTCCGTACCGTGGTTTCCTGCCTTATCGCCTCGGCGGTTCGCAGCGCGCTGCACCGTCTCCTTCACTACAGCTACAACTGTGCGGCACATCTGCCCTCACCACGAGGTGCCAACTTTGGGTGCTCTTTGGGGATCCTTCACCGAATCATTTAAAATCCAGGAGGATGGGGAATAGAAGGGAAAAGTGCTCTACAACTGGGTGAAAATGAGTTAAAGAGATGTTTTGATGTTTTTGACCTACTATCTCTATGTGTTTCTGGTCATTATGATTCTGTAGCTCCATTATAGGGAATAGTCTGCTCTGAAAGCAGCAAGCTGACTGCAAAGGCAGCCGCAGTGGTGCCACGGCACTGCCAAAGGCCCCGATGCAGGGGGCTGGTGCTCATCCGACTCCAGCGGCATCTTTACGGTGCTGCCCTAGCGTGTTAGTACCAGAAAACCGGGTAAAAATGCCCATCGTTTAGGCAATGCGCCCACGTACTGATGTCAAAAGTGGATCTCCTAACGCCGCTTAGGGTGATTAAGAGGAATGACTTATTTGTTCAGACCAAAATCTCGCCATAAGTGTGACGCACGCGGAGAATAATTAAATTGTACTTTTGAAAGGCCAATGCAGCCATTTACCTTTTTTTTAAAAAAAAAAAATAATTTGGATAATTGTACCGAATTTTGGAAGCTGACAATGAGATTTATCTACAACATTTTCGACGTGTATTTAATATGAGGCACGCTGTGGTTGCCCTGGTGTGCAGAATATGCCTGACCAGCATATGGAAAAGAGATTTGAAATGTTATCAGCTGCGTGTCAGTTTTTCTCTTTCATTGTAATCGCACTATTCATTTTCTCTGCTGCCTGCAGTGAGACCGTAATGTTAACGTAATGTGACCAGCTGCAAAGCCGGTGACTCATAAAACCTGCAGAAAGCCGATTTTTGCATCTTTTTACTTTGGTTGCCCCTTCGGATCAAAGGAGCCCATATAATGGTCTTAATAGCCTGATGCTTATAGAGATGGTCAACTTCTCTAACCAAATAAAGCCAGAAGCAACAAGAAACTATTTTCTTGAAGGCACTTGTGAGACCAAATCTTAAAAAAAAAAAGTGTTATTCAGTACAAATAAAAATATGCTGGAGCAGCAAGCATCTGACAGTGTTAATTCCAGGAACAGCTAGAGAAGGGCCTATTATTGCAGTACCGCGTACGGGCACCTGGCCCAGCTCTGCTGGAGCAGCTTGGTGAGGAGATGTCCTGGTGCCAGCGGAGATGCTGCCGTGTGGGATTTAGTGTCACCGGACCCGTCCCGCCGGGAAGCAAAGCGGCAGAGCTCCCGGCTTGGACCGTGGTACCACACAGTGAGCAGGTGAGCGTTTATCAGTTTATTTAATGTTTAAGGGGATCTGTAAAGTCTCCCATAGAACTCTATCACTTGGTTGTTGCTCACGTTTTTTCTCCTGCTTTCATAGCAATTGATGGTGCAGTTATATTTGGGGTGCTAAAGTCTCTGCTCTGCTGTGGGATCCTCTTAGTGCCATGGACTCCGTAGGTTGCAGCAACCTCAGCTTGGGAGAATCCCAAAGGATCTGGACTTGCATCCTTGGTCACAGCTGCAGTGACACTTGTGCTTTTTGGGGGGTCTGTAAGAACCTCCTCTCACTTCTGCAGCAAAATCTGCGTAAAGGAGCCCCCCAGATAACCAGAGCAAAAGTCAAGCTCATGAGGGAAGAGCACAGGAGGTGGAAGGTTCCAGGCACCAGACTTCGGGCTGCCTTTCCAAGTTTTTTTCTTGCAGCTTTTTCAGTCCCATAAAAACAGTAGGTCACTTTTAATTTGAAGTCACCGACACTGTTACATTTTTCAGGTAAGAAAAAAACTAAAGGTGTTTCTTTGTAACATATCAAACCGTTTGGAAAAGCGGCCGGGACCCGCGTTTCAGCAGTCTCCTTTGCAGCTGATGTTCCCCAGCAGGTGGTATTAAGCCATTTCAATATCATTTCTCAGGTATTATAAACTTGCAAAAAATGTGCCTAACAATGCTTCCTTTCAGCATAATAATCTTACAGCAAGTTTAATTGGTTCTCAAGATACCTCCGTTATTTCCATGACCTTCCTGTTATTCATGCAAACACGCTCCATCTATTGCTTTCAAAGCTCGGCTCAAGTGAAGTGAAATGAAAAATCAGCAATTCACTATTTCATGCCAATTTGCAAGATACTTTTAATGTCTTAATAGAAAGAGAAGTATGTGGGGCAATGTACAGATGTTATCCAGTAGAGAAATAATATTATTAAGGTGTTTTGGGAAGAAAGAGGAGTGTTTTGGATCATTCACTGGAATGTATTTTAAAGTTCTTTAAATTGTGATTTCTGAATAGAGATCTTGACTTACTGTGAATACTCTCTGTTAGAGACAGCTTAATAGATACCGCATTAACGCTAAGTGTTCCTTTTTGGAGAATAGAAGCCTTTTCAGTTTGTTTAATTTTTTTTTCCTGTGTTTTGCACTGTGCTGAAATAAAGGTGGGCACTGGTGAGGACCACTGTGGTCTGGTAGCTCTAGCAGCCCATGACAGTCTCCTAGCAGTCAAGATTCCCTCTATCGATAACCAAAAAGAGTTAGTGACTTCATGAGTATGTCTTAATACATTGGGCAAGAGCCAAAATGGCCTTTCTGCATCATACTTGTGCGAGCCAAGGAGCATCCCAGGGTGGGGACAAGGGTGATCCGTCTGGTTACGCCAACCAAGGAGGTTCCTGGGGCCGGAGCTGGGGGATCTGGGCCGGTATCGCTGTGTGTCTGTCCCGTTCACTTCCTCGGCGCCCACGCTGGTCATCGCTGAAGACCGGCCGCTTCACCAGCCGCGCTGCTGGTTGAGCTCCTCCGGTAGCACCGCGTTATTTTTCATCTATCTGGTCTTTGAAAGGGCTTCTGACAAAGATCCCTTGTCAAAATCTCTTAAAGAAATGACGTGTGGAGGCTAATAAGAGCAAAAAGCCCTGTCAGGGTTTATTATCAGTGGGTTAAAAAGGGAAGAAATGAAGGATTCATTTATTTGACTGGCTGCCTGTGTGGAGGAAGCCCATCCATAGACTCCCTCAGACATCTGCACTGGTGTTGCGTTCGGTTGTTGACTAGGGAGTTGGAAAAGAGGCTGTCCAGTGATGGAGTTTGCTGGTGATAGTAAATTAAGACAAAAAAAAGGAAAGGAAGAGTTGCCAGAGGATTTTACGAAGGTATGAGAGCTGGAAAAGGAGCAGAGAAGGGCAGAAAGATGAAGGCAAGACATGGCCTTCCGAGCTTGGAAAAAGGGGCAAAATTGGTTTGTATTTATTTATTTACAAATTGTTAGTGGAACGGAGAAAATGAATATGAAAATATTACTCATTCTCTCTCTGTGTCCGGATACAAGAACCATACATTATTGGCTGGAAGACAAGACACAAACCAAACCAAATCAAAGACCCTCTTTTATTTTCCCTGCAAGACTTATTTAAGTGTAGATCTTGGAACGAGACTTTTCTAGACAACAAAAATTTACATTGGTTAAAAATGTAACTAGATAAATTAACTGCAGGCAAAGCCAGCAAGGGCAGAGTAGTATAGAGGGCCCTAGGGTTGTGCCGGCGGTGCTGGAACCACCACAGTCTGCTGGAGGCTGGGCAAGGGCTCTTGCTCACCCTGCTCTTTTGAACCAACCTCAACACCACCAGTGGCCACTGGCAGAGGAAGCAGGCAGGTCTGGACTTAATTTTGGTCATTCTCACAACCCCAAACCCCAGAAGCAGGGAGAGCAATGGGCACCACCTTACGACGCGTTGTGGTACCACCACCAGAAGAAGGTACCACCACCTTGACCCAGCTGCAGCCAAGCTCTTGGCCAGCAAGGCCACACGTAGCCCTGCTCCCCGAGGTGGGGATGGGACGCCGTGTCCCATGCGGGACACGGAGCCGTGGCTGCCTTTGGGTGAGTCCTGAAGGACAGTCCCTGTCCGGCTGGTGGGCAGACCCACGGCATCTCCCAGGGCTGCAAGCCCTCTGCCTCTCACTTCAGTTGCCATCACCACAGTTAACTGAACCTCATTAAGCTTCAAAATTATTTCGGCAGCGGCTTTCTCTCCTATCAAGAAGCAAAGGCTACGGCGTTTAGCTACGCTGGCATCAGTGTCATTTGTTGATGCGTGATGCTTGTGTCCTGACGCCAAGCAAACAATTAGCAGTCAGAGCTGAGCAAGACAACAAAAACCAACAAATGAGGCAGCTTGATTAATAGCTGAAAGCATCTGCAGAGCCCTGAAGAGATGGTGGGTAATATTTATGGATTTTGCATTGTGGAGTGATTTGAGTAACAGGTAATTAGGAAAAAGAGAATGAGGTTATGCAACACATCTTATAAATTAGTGATTGATCCTACGTGACGCACGCGCCTGGAAACATTATCACCTCGGCCTATAGAGCGGTGGGCAAAATGCCCATGCAGTCACATCCCGACCGAATAAGCGCCGTTGTTCTCATCTGCCCGCTCGTTTTCTGCTTTTTGTGTGTGAGTGGAGGAATAACTAGCTGCCCCCGTGTTTTTGTTCCTGACCTCGCTTTATTTATTTATTTATTTATTTATTTATTTATTTTTCCTGTGGGATGCACTGAAGTTTACGGCCCTTGTCCTGCTGTCGTTATCGTGGAGCACTTAATTCCCGAGGTGCCGAGGAGCGTGGGGAGCCGCGGGGTGTCAGGGCGCAGGGCGTCTGCACGGGCACAATTTTGGACGGCCGCTGCCTCCCGAAGCCGCCTAATTGCAGTGGGTTGCAATTAATATAATTGGCTTCATTTCCCTCTCAGAAAAAGATGTCTACTTAAGCGGCATGGACTTAATGCTGCCTGCACCGCACAGGTTCCCTCAGCCACGTTGCGGAGCTGTCGCAGCGCCGGGGTTCAGGTGGTGCAGGCGGTAACGCGGCGCTGACGACGCAGGTTGTCTACGGCTCTGCAGGACACCCTGGCCCCTGGTCGTCTGGGGTTACGACTTCTGCTCGAGGCCTCCACGTGCCTCTGCCAACCCGAAGGCTGCGGCCCCAGCTGAAGCTTTCTCTGCTGTAGGGAACAGCCCGGTAGCTACCGAGGAGGACCGGCCGCGGTGCCCAAGTGTTCGAGATGTCTCATCCATCACCTGCGAGACACTGAGGAGCTGTGAGGAAGAGGCTCCCAGGTGGGCTGACTCCTCTGGCTGAGGCTCAGGAGCCCTTGCTGCCCTCAGCCAGGAGCACAGCCCATCCTCGTGCAGAGGGACCTGCTGGGAATGTGACTGAGCCGGGTAAGGAAAGCGCTGGTCTGATGCTTTTCCTAAAGGGCTGTAGTCTTGTGTGATGATGTCTTCAGCGAAGTAGCAGTGGGCTCAGCACCTTAGAAAAGCGACACGGGTTGGTTGTGTGTTTCAGCAGAGTGTCTGCCCCAAACGGGGGCCCTTACAGACAACTTGGGCTCTATTAAACCAACCTTCTTGCCTAGTTGTATCTGTGTGTGTGTGTGTGTGTGTGTGTGTGTGTGTGTGTGTGTATATATTTATATAAATATATATATGCACACATGTCTATGTCTCACAGCTGTGAACCAGGTGTCAGTCCTTCAATACGTGAGTTGAGAGGTGCTGTGACAGCTCCTGTTAAGTGAGAGCCTGGCCGCGCTTCGGCAAGGCACGTAATTAATAGCAACGTGCAGCCTGGGCTGAAGAGCTTTCCTTAGGGGGGGTATTACTGATTTGAGGTCTACCTATGATTTATTTTGGAAATCCATAGGAAAAATGTCAGCAAAAGCAACAGGGCGCAGTGCTACGTGTCTCTTTCTGTGGTTAAGGTATGTTATTAATCTCTGCTTTAATGAAGCTCAGGGTACTGTGGGAAGCCCCGCAGAGCCCCAGAGAAGCTCCCACGTCCCCCCTGCCTGGGGTCTCAGCATGGGGAATGGGAGGATGTGTTAGGGAAGCCAGACTTGAAAATCCAAATAGCCTGACCTTGCAAAACACAACCTGAATGATGGTAGTTGACCAGCAGATCCATAGCGTCCCTGTAAGAGGGAACAAGGATTCTTTTAGTGTGTCTTAAAATCTTAAATGTACCCCTTAAAATGTTGCTCTATCCTTAAATTTTAAATTACTGGACTTGAGATTATAAGGAGTAATTATATAGACGGTATAAATAATATTTCCTGTAACTTCGTTTTGAGTTTGGGAATCTCTGTAGCAATGTCTTTTTTTTTTTCTTTAAAAAGAACTCTGTCCAGAAGGAAAGTAAAGTAGTTTGACGCACTTGACTTGCTCTTCTCAAGACTGTCATCCAGAAATTCGACTGCAGTTTATAGGCATGTGGTAGCACTTCTGGAAGACCTAATGTGATTGAGAAGTCTATCATGTCTGTGCCCTTAATGGCAAAGGAGCTGTTTCTGTTCTTGAGAAAAATCATTTTTCCCCAAAGAAAGTGGTGTGATTCCTATTAGGGAGGATACCTCTGAGCTGAGAGAGGTGGAGGGAAAACAGAAACTCGTTAACTTCTCTTCTGGAGAAGGAAGGTTGTCAAGTGGAAGATTGTATGGTTAGGAAAAAAGTCCTCTAAGGCCTTTAAGAAGAAACTGCAAGCTGATAACGCGAGCACCTATTTGTACAGGTTAACTGGTGTAGAATAATGGAAAATCCCCCCCTCTCATGCTTTAATCTCTCCTTAGAGGCTCATAAGGATTTTGTTCTGGAAATCAGCCCACGTTCTTTCCATCGTTCACTTTTTTTTTTTTTTTCCACAGCAGCGCCAGTATTTAGAACATGGCTCCTAGAGCATCCTGCCTTTGCACCTCTTTCTCCTGCGTGCTGGCAGAGGGGCAGCACTCCCACAGAGCAGGGGGCCGCGAGTCTCGAGAGGCTGAAAAAGTCACTTGCATTTGAAATAGCACCTGAGCCTGGCAGAGCACTTGAGCTGATGGTGTGGAATAGCAGGTGCTTCTGCCCTGCTCCAAAGCTAACAGAATACCTGTTACTGCAAATACCTGTGCTGCGCAGGCAGCCGCTGCTGCTGGCGTGTACGAACTGCTGCTAACGCTTGGGTTTGCCCAGGGAAGATCCTTAGGTTGGAACAGAGGCAGAGAAGGCAAGGTGAAAAATACTTGAAAATTTTCTACCTTAATCCTCCCTGTCTATCACGTAGCCTCCACCCAAAGCTCCTTGCGTGCCTCTGGACTAGGCAGGTGCTACCACAAGACCCTGCCAAGCATAAAAGAGTGCTAAGTGTTATTGTATTGCTGCAGTCAGGAGTTTCCCCACAGGAAATTCCCCGCTGCGGTGACAATTCCTGTTCCAGCAATGTGCCTGAATGCCTGGTAAAGGCCTCGGAGGGGCTCTGGAGCTAAGGGTCTCCTGCCCGGAGAAGTTCACGGCTTCTCCCCAGAGCTTGTCACTCTGCTGTGACTCGCAGCTGCTCTCCTGATTTGCAGTGTACCCTGGAGATCTTCTGCTCTTCTCTTCCACGTTCCTGATGCAGTAAGTTATGTCTGTCCCAAGCCCTGCGTGGTCCTACCCAAAGTCACAGCACACAACTCTGGTATGAGAAGAAACGTAGGCTGTGCAAGAACTATTTAAGCTTTGCATCTTGGCTTGTTCTGTTTTTTATTACATATTGTGCCCAACATCTGGGCCTCGGCAGGTTGAAAGCCTTTAGTAATCCAAATCCAAATACAGATAGGCTAATCTGGGGTTTATGCATTGCTCTCTTGCCTCTCTTTCCCTGCTGTGGTGTTTGTTGTAGGGAAGCAACGTGTCTTACACATCCTGATCCTGACCGAATACGTCCTATAGACAGAGTGTGGCATTTAAAATGAAGGTTCAGCTCTTAATTTTGGCCCTTAACTGCACTTGTTGGAAATCTGTATAGTACAGAAATACGGTCCTTGGCGATCCTGGCAGGGGCGTGATATGTGAAGAGGTAGGTGGCTCTGCAGCTCATTGCTGGGCCTGAGGCGGGATGAGGATGAAACTATCCAAATGTAAGGAGATGCTTTTGAGGGCTTGGCTCAGCTTGGTCAAGCAGATGACAAGAATCCCGTTTAGAAAACTTGTTTCTGTGTATTTGGAGGAATTTGCAGGCACTAGCATAGCTGGCAGTGGCCATTAGCTGAGGAGACCGGTGGGCAGTGTAGTTAGGGTGTCCCCCTCTGAGCCAGGTGGTCTTCAAACACAGTCTGAGTAGTTGGTGGGAAACATGAAGAGGTTAACATTAAAGAAAACACAAATCCACCTGGATGTAACAGAAAATACGGTAAAGTCCAGTGAAACAAACAGCTAGTGTGAGAGGCTCTTCCATTAGCCTTGCCCTGGGGTCACCTGCAACAAGACCTTGGTCAGCTCCAAGAGCATCTTTTTCCAATCCCCTTTCAAGTGTCAGTAACCTCCAATGGAAGCGGAGGCCGGCTCAGATAAGTTATGTTTGCACTTGCTTATATATCTTCCTTGCTCTGGTGCTGTACTTTATTAAAGTAGTGTTCTGCTAGGTTATTCCTCACTCTGCAGATGCAGAAGCTGAGGGAAAAACCAGTGGGAAAAGAGTGCCAAAATATCCTGGAGCTGTCCAGAGCAAAATTAAAAATGAATCTATGGCACTAGTGTATCCTCTGGTCAAAACAAAGTGAGAGTTGGGAAGGGCATGTTTTATTCATAGTGCTGTATTTCAAAGCATCTTTTAAAAGTTCTTCTCTTTTTGAATTTTGCCGTAACAGACAGATAGCACTTGGGCGAGCGTTGTATATCTGATATCAGTGCCCTATAATGCTCCATACTGTTGCAGTCAAATGTAAAGCCTTGCTCTGCAAGGGGCTTGCATGGACTCCCCTGGTTTTGGAGGATCAAATCCAGCTTGTCTCTCTCTGTGTCTCTCTCTGTGTCTCTCTCTGTGTCTCTCTCTGTGTCTCTCTCTGTGTCTCTCTCTGTGTCTCAGGACTAGCGTGATGTGCACTGGTCTTAGTAGGACACTTGGTGGTCCTCACCTGTGTTATTGGGACAGATACAGGATGGACAAGTCTAGCATCAGGATGGACAATTTAGTTTATTGTAAGACTTTGACGTATTCAGATCAAATAACACTTATCTCCCTGCTCCCTGATACATATAATTAGTTTTTATGACAAATACAAATACCTGTGTGTTTGCCGTGCGGTATTTTTTGTTTTGCAGTTGTAGCATTAGCATAAACAGTGGTAACTGCTACCTGAGAGACTTCCGATCCCTGTTTCAGAGCTTTGTGCGAAATTATTCTTGCCTGGCATGTGTAATTGTTCCTGTCAGGAAAATGGAAACCTTGCACATATTCAGTAATGTGCCTTGGAGAGCGTGTAACCTTGGAGATATGCGCAATGTGCCTTCGGATAACGGAAAGTCTGCAGATAGTTCCGAAAATACTGCCTTTTTTTCCTGAATTCTTTCCAGAGGTAGCGTTTGCCCTTGGCAAAACAAGTTTTGATACAATAATGTTTAGAAACAACACAGGAAGCAAGAAATCCTTCAGATCTGTCAAATGTCTTGGCATAAAACTTTCTGCTCCTCTTCCATGAGGGAAGGGGACACACAAAAAAAAAAAAAAAAAAAAAAAAAAAAAAAAAAAAAAAAAACAAAACAACCCTACGAGTGATAAATCTCCAAGAAAATGGAGCATATTGTGAACTTTTGAAGTCTGTATTTACACAGGAGAACCATGTGAGCTTTTTTTCATGTTGAAACTGTAGTCTTCCATCGTTTTCCACCCCAACAGATGTTTTGTAAAACAAACCAAAGGACTGATTTCCATTCTTGAAGTGTTTTTAAAGGCTCTACCAATTTTAGGTCTACTGATCAAGTAATGTTTTTATTAAACTGGGAGTAGACGTGTGCTTTATTTTTGATTTTTGTTGTTGTTGTTTTATCTCATAACTTCATGGAAGTGTTATCATGAAGAACTAAAGCCGAAATCTATTTTCTTTGATTTAAAAGAGTAAGATTGAAGCAGGAGGGAGAAAACAATCCTGAGGCCCTTGAGCCTTGCACCATGGTAGAAAGGCTCATCTGAAAAAATCATGCTAGTAAAATTTCTGGCATTCATTTTCCCTTGTCACACAGATAAGCAAATGCAAAACAGAAATAACTATGCTTGCTATAAAGATACATTCTTATGGAAGTGTTTTAAATGCTAAGGAATATTTAGTACTTTTCCATGGCCATAGTTCAGACCAATGATTGGCTTGACCCCAGCAATTTTTATTAATCAGTGAGGTCACAGGAATGTAATCCATCAATATTAAAACATTTTATTAGAATAAATTTTAAGCAAGACTTTAGAATGTGAAAGAACAAAACTTTAAAAAATAACTTTAAATTTCTTGAGTCATCTCCCAAGTGCATGATAATACAAGTAGGATACCCTTTAGGCTGAAGAGACCAGACATAACAATACCGTAGCTGTATCTTTATCCCTTAAGACTATATCATCAAGCATTTGGCTATAAAGTAATTCAATTTTTCAGCCGTTTGTGCATGATTGGCCTCTAGAAAGAAATGACAAAACACCAAAAAGTGAGATTACAAAGTCTTTTTTCTTTCCGCGTGTGCTCTCTCTTTTTTCTCTCTCTCTTCCTATGGGATTGGACTAATACCACTATGAGAGAGAACGTCTGTGTTCTCAATTTTCCTGCTAAACAGAAAGAGAATGACTTGCACTGACTCCAGATGATTCACTATAGCATAGTGCATCTCCATCAGTCTGTCCTTTTTTGAGGACATGTTTTTGGGGCATATTTGTGCTAAAAGAAGCTTAAGCTACTACTGTCTGCAAGGTCGACTTTGGAGCTGCAGATGTGTCTCCCCTGCAATGCCAAGGAATTGGCGGGCGATCCTCCGTGTGAGGCGCTCAGAGGTGAAGCCACAGTCCGTGCGCGCACACGGAGTTAAATGTGTTCGTAAAAATATAAATACCACAGCGAAAGGTGGCATGTGCGGATGGAGCATGTTTAAGGGCTGAAACCTAGTTTCGGAGTATCCTAGATTAACAACTTGTTTGCTCAGCAGTCGTTTACTGGGTAAGCTTCCAAAACCAGACTCGTGTAATAATTTTCTTAAACATATTTAAGAGCAGATGTTTAAAACTGAAGCTGCTGTGAAACAAAAACTACCTGCACTTGCTAAAACTGTTCAAGCCACTTGCAATGAATACTTCATCAATCACAAGTTAATTTTGTTGGCTGCAGGAATTTTCTCTTGTGGTTTTTCTTTTTCTACCTTCTTCTTTAATGGACTCTCACGGTTATTTTATGCTGATTCTATAATCTGTGTTTTTCTAAGCAGCTTTAATGGTAAGCATTTAGTCAAGTGTGTTGGCTCTTCTAAGGCTCCAAATCCTTATATAAGAAATTTCTCCGTAAGATCTATTTCTAATTAGTTTCAGCATTTTTTTTTATTTTATTTTATTTTTATTTTTTATTTTTTTACTGGGGGGCAGGCACGGGAAGCTTTTGAATTTTTGAAGACAAGAAATGATTTGGAAATGCATCTGCACTTGCCAGCTGGGAACCTCCAATGCTGGTGTGTTGTAAATGCATCTGACTGCTGTGGATGATCCCCGTGTAGAAGTTCCCGGTGGATGCGAATAAAAAGATGACAGATACTTAAAGGGAAGCAAAATCTGACTATACTAAACAGCTGAGTTCTCCAAAGCTTAACTGTCTTCACATGAGCTTGGATCAGGTTTGACTGAGAGGTTTTATGTATCTTGCAAATGACTATTACGTGGGACAAGTGTGTTTTTTGGTTTTGTTTTTATTAAATGTAATTCTGAGTTGCTCTAACGAGGCCTTTGTGCCAATGGACACTATGTGTAACTTTTAATGCCATCTGCTTCTGTCCCTGTTTGGAGATGTGATTATTCACCTCCCTCAGCTTTTTGATGAGGATTCAAGGCAGTATTTAACACCTTATGTTTCCTTTTCTTGAACCGAATCACTAAAATGAAGCCATGCAGGAAAGCACTTGGGATAGTATCTGATGGTCTTTGACAGAATTATAGCAAATTCTGTAATTTTGTAATTGTCTGTAAATTGAGCCAGTAAACCATAGTCTTAGGAAGAGTAAGACATAATCTTAGAGGGTTTGTGGTGTCGCATCTCTGAAGAGCGATGCCTCTGGAGATGTGTGGAGTACAGCATACATTTAAACACCTGCTGCCCTCAGTAAAAATGTCTAATAACACAGCGGGCGGGCAGAGGTTGGTTTTGGATCTGTATTTTAAGTTCTGAAATAGCTGTATTCTGGAGTTAGTTCCTCCAAGGAAAGAATATGTCAACTGATGCAACCAACAGTGATCGGGAGCAATGTAGCTGCACTATGCAAGACATTTTTATTTGAAGACTTTTTGTTAAAACCTACTTCTGAGGAACTACTCAAGATTAGGTGCTGTATTTCAAATGTGACATACAAAAACACATCTTTTTTCTTCTTTCAAATCTACATCTATAATAGGATGGGTGCTGGGCAGGTAGTTCACAAAGGCACTGCAGTTTCCCAAACTTGATCAGAAACTGGAGGAGAATTTGGCATGTTTTAAATGGATTCACTGCAGAGGGTAAAGCCAGACTGCTTCTCACTTGAAGCTGAATGCAGAGAGGCATTTTCAACCCCATTCAGACGTGCTGGGTCAAGCTTGTCATGCCTTAATGCAAAGCCTGAAGTCTGTAGCTGCTTTAGGCTTGGCTCAGGGTGGGCTCTTCACACTCCAAGCATCCAGTGCTGTAAAATGAACACGCAACAGTAAGTTCAGACCATTAAGCAATGCCTTATGTGGAGGTGGTGAATGTGAGATTAGCATAAGTGCTCGTTCCAGCCATCTGCTGCAAATAAACTTCTCCTCAGGTGTAGCGTCTTACAGCTGTTGAAAGCACAAGTGCCTCCACTACTCCTGCAGCCTGACAGTGTCTCTCTGTTCCCAGCAGTGGGGTGTCTTCCAGCAGCGTTGCTCCCTTCTCCAAAAGCTTCTGCTTGCTGGCTGAGAAATGCGAGGAAAAAACACCTGGATGCTGCATGTGCAAGGACTAAATCTGTACTGACGCCCAGCAGTCTATAGCAAGCCCATGTCAGTGCAGCCTGCAAGCGCTGGAAATGGTTCTACTCAATAGTTTGATATTTAATGCAAACTGTGGTCATCTCTACATGTAAACTCTATCAAAAAGTGCTCCCCTCACCCATTTTTTCCTGCTGCTCTCTTCACATAAAGTGGGTTCTAAAAATTGCCTGCAGTGAGGCCCGAATGTCCTCCTTTCTCTGTGCTACCAAGCTTTAATGAATTTCATTATTCTTCTTTAATTTACATGCTCTTGCAGAATAAAGGTCCCCAAATCATTAACTAATTTGATATGTCTGAGGTACCAATTCAATTCTCTGGTCCCTTGAGAATCCCAGCCATCTTGTTCAAACACCTCCTAACTTAGTTTCATAATTAGATACACCTTGATTGATGGGTTTTTGTATGGTACTTGCAGTGAGGAAGGAAATCAACTTAATTGTTACCACAATTTAACAGGCTTAAGATGAGAAGCTGGAACCAAATTGTGGATTTCCAAGAAGAAACCAAGCCCCCTTCTGATGTAGGGCAAAGTGAGCTCTTTTTAGTAATGACTCTGATGACTTGTTGCTTCAAGAGGAAACAATTGATATGACAGCAGTTCGGAAAGTTTTTTCTGTCCTGTCTGTACCTTGAATATATATTTATACGGAGAAGGATTTAATCTTTTCCTATTTTAAATAGATAGAACATTCAAATAGAGGGTGATGGTGAAATAAATATTGTAAAGAAGTAATTTGGTAGTGATGGAAGAAGCAAGATGCCATGCTGGAAACAACACAAACCGGAACTTACTTCATCGGTGTAAGCAAGGAGCATCTCTACATCTTCCCTGTTTTCACTTAAGACAATAAGTGACCGTGGTGGAGATGAGAGCTTGCTGTTTCACTGTAGTGTTATTAACCTTGGGACTGAATTACTGATGTGCGGGAACCTTTTTGGGGGCAAAGCATCAGTGCTACAGTGTGATAAGCTTAAGAATAGTAGTAATAGCAGAATTAGTAAGAATTACTTCCTTGTTCATGCAACTGAGCAAGTGCTTTAGGCACAGGCCTTGTATTGTGATTCCCTAAAAAGAAAACCTGAGCAGATTTTCTGTTCTCATGCTATTCATCTGTGTGGCATGAACCGTGTGTACAACAGCAAGCCATAGCAGGTACAGGTGAACTGCTATGATTGTGGATAAGGAGACGCAAAAGGATTTGAATTTACAGCAATGCAAAAGGAGTATTAGCAAATGAGATTTTTTTTTTTTTTTTTCGAGAGCTTTGGGAATAAATCTCGTGGTGTTAAATCAGGTCGCGAAGGAGTACGCCGTATTTCTTCATATTGTCAACCGTGTGAGTTGTAATGTGTGGGAATGATTCAAGGTATTATATGCGTCAGTGGTTATAGGCTGGTAGCTTGTGGGTGCTACTGGAGAAGCTGAATTATGGGGCCTTGGGAATTACGAAAAGACACTTAATTCCATTCTGCTTTCTATCATTTCGGAAAGTTTTGGGTGCTTTACACTGCAATTAGTAACCAGCAGTGGTCAACTTCAGACTCTGCGTTTTACTGGAGTTGTAGTTATGATGCAAATTGGTTTACATATCCGAAGTAGTAAACTTTGGAAACACAAGTCTTTATTTAATGGTTGCAGAGAAGCACCCTGACTGTATTCTTGGATGTTTTTTGTAGCCCTGTCGCATTAGTCCTGTGCATCTTCCTGCTGTACTTGGTCCTCTGTTTCTGCTTTGTTTAGTTTCGAGAATTTCTGAGATGTTGTCTTTTAAAAAAAGCAAAAATAATTTGACTTTGCAAAAAGCCTGGGACCAAACTTGCTGTCTAAAATTTAGACAAAAATCATGATGTCCGCAGATGTGAACTGTGCAAGTGCCATGAGCACCACACTATCGGTCACTTCAGAGTTTTGCTTTAGTGGTGGGGAGAAGGGCAGGAAATGAGTTATACTGGTTTGGACCAGAACAAACTTTTTTTCTTTTTTTTTTTTTTTTTTTTTTTTTTTTTTTTTTTTTCAATCTCAAACAAAAAGGTGCTGGAATTTCAGTTCTAATAAATGGGTATCTCTAGTCAGTATGTATTGTAGAAATTAAGCAAGTTGTTTACATGCAAATACACATCTGTTTTGGTAGCTAACTCTGCCTCAGATGAATGGTCATAATATACTGATTGACAAAAGTAGTAAACCTGATAAGGGCTGTCATCAGCTAATATAGTGAGGCAAACGAAATCCGTAAGGAAAATCGAGGCACTTTAGTGCAGGGCCAAGATTTACTGCTGTATTAATTCGCCTATTAATTGCCAGAGAAAGGATGTATGCTGAAGAGAAAATTGATTAGATGACAGAATAAGGAGCATAGGACATAAAAAGGTAAGAGCAGATGTGTTACTGTAGTTCGTGGATTGGACAAGTATGTTTTGTAGATCATTGACAGTGGTGAAAAAACAAATGCCTGGAAAGAGCATGAGCATGAAACCAAAAGGAAAGGATTTCTGGAGAGAAGATGGTCTGTATATAAAACACCCAAATTAAACCCAAAAGCTGAGTCCTTTGAGTGGGCATGATAATGTTGATTATATCTCTAATATGTTGTTTGATAATGGAGAGATACTGGTGTAATGTTTCTCAAAAAGCATCCATTTCAAAAAAGGAGATCTTCATTTTAAGTAACAGCATAATATCAGCATTGCTGCAACCACTGCCTCTTGTTTCAGGAATCTTTTCTTCTTGTCCCTTGTAAAATTAAACTGTACAAAACCATACTTGGATCCAAATAAGCTGTTTGCTAAATGTGACATTCCCAGGCTAGCAGCATGTGGACACTTTAGTGCATGGCTTTTCAATAGTATGTGAACTGATTTCCATATTTTAGACTCTGGAATAAGACAGCACCCACTCATTCGTTTCCAGAAATGACACTGAACCTTTCTAAGTTCACTTACGAGTAGGAGAAGTAAGAACAACCCTGGCACCTCTACTGCATGGTCCAAATCCCCCAGAAACCTGCTTTGTATTTGGGTGTTTATTAATCTAGGTATTTCATTAGTCTCTTGCTACTGTGCCTGTGTGAGACCTACCACTAGTCATAGGTGTCACAGAATTACACATATTATAGTTAAGGGTTAGAAATGCCCCATGTGTAACAGCAGTATTATATTCTTCTCAGACTCAACTCCAGTCTGGACAAAATTAATTTCTATTAATACATTTCAGTCAGGTTTTTATTAATGAGGTCTATTGAGGGAGGATGCCTAAGCTGTTGGGCTGTGACACAGATAATTTCCTACTTTCTCCTGTGACCTTGGGCAAGTTGCTCTGCTTCCCTGGCTGGCGTTTTTTCCAAGAGTCCTAAGGCCTCCTTTCTTATGGAGGGACAGTAAAGCTGATTGATTCCTTTGGGTCATGGACCAAATTCAAAACTTACGCAGTAGTAATGTGGGGTTGCCCCAGAGCAAACAGTTGGTGCTACACATTTATATGCTTCTCTCTGTGTGGGTGCCCCTCTAACACCCCAGAGAAGAAATAGCTTCATCTCCACAACTGGATTTTGACACCAAAATTCCTTTCTGGCTTTACACTTTGTTACATCTGGGATTGTTTTAACCAGTATTTGATTTGTATGAATTACAAAAACAGCGTGTCTTGATTTCTCGTATTTTCAAAACTAAGCAATTTGATGCAACCATGCTAATTAGTTTCAGTCTTTTTTTTTTTTTTTTTTTTTTTTTTTTTTTTTTTTTTTTTTTAATCCTAGCTTCAGCAAGATGCTCAAATACAAAAAAGAATTGCTTTAATACTTTCTTTTGTTCCACCTCTGGTGATGTTAGTTGGGGTTTATAAGTTTTCAGTGACTGTGATAGTCTGTCTAACTCCAGCATTTGCACAGCAGGTTTTACATTTCCTGAGCCTTCAAGACATTTGTGTAATAAATACATGAAACCTTTGTCTCATGCTTACACTAAGCTTATGTCTTAGGGGAATGTAGAAGGAGCTAAAAGGGAAATGATTGACTCTGGGATAAGCTTGTAAACAGAAAAAGAATACGCTGGAAAAATATTATGACTTCTATAGCCTTAAACTAAGCAGAATAAAAAGGTTCCCTAATCTTTTTAAAGGGTTTATAATCAACGGCTTCAATTTTCCTGTTTCTTAAAATGACATGCCTAGTGCAGTGGTGACAGAAATGAAATATGATACATGTGGTGAAAAAGCTGAAGTATTAGAGAAGATGCTTTTTGCTTAGCTTCCTCTTGCACCTGCCCCCTTTCTCACCTAAGTGTCAACATCCAATTGCGAAATGATGCTCTAGATTTACTGGAATTTTTGGGTTTAGCCTGGTAATATTCTGATGTCTAGGTTTTAGCAGGATAGCTGAGAGCCTGCGGTGTTCCCAGGCTGGGCAGAAGAGCAGCTATAAATGTCCTGGGAAAGGCTCAAGCCCAGCAAGGCAGACTCCCCGTTACGCTGCCAGCCCTGCTGGGTGCCTCGTTCCAAAGGGCATCCAAGCCCTGCGTAGCCGGGAAAGGAGCAAAGCAGCAGCCCATGCCACGGCCTGTAAGGCCAGATCCACAGGTGATGGAGTCGCTCACAAAATACAAATGAGATCCCCCGCAGGCACAGGGGTATTTGCTTTTCCCGGACAAGGTGAGCTATGCGCTGCTTAGAGAAAGACGGAAAATATCTGATCCAGTGGAGTAGGGTAGATGGCCAAAAAACTTCTGTTCTGGCATGAAACTTACTCGCCCCGTTCATGGTAAGAAATGCCACTGGTGAGGAAGCAGCGGCTTTATCAAGTCACAGGAGCTTTTGGATCCTTCTGGGAGTTCAGAGTCCAATTTACTGCACTGTCAAACCACCGGCTAAGATTATGCAAACACTTCTGCTGTGTTAGCTTGCTGCATAAATGTCCTCCAGGACAATAATGAAACCAGTTCACACCAGATGCTCATTGTGTTTCTTTCTAATCCTTTTTTTTTCCCCCCCTTTTTTTTTTTTTTTTGGTTT
>VZSV01000054.1:3523527-3554523 GCA_013398735.1 Nothocercus julius
GAAAGTTTTCAGTAAATGGAAGATCACTCTCAAAACTGTAAAACAGATGAAACGAATTAATTTCCACAAACGCATTGAGGTTTCTATTACTGTGTGATTTTGATTGTCAGCAAGACACGTAAATGCTTTTGGGAGAACCAAATTCTATTTTCAGTGCTAATAAAAATCCATGATATAAATGCTTCTTGCTGGCCTAGTAACTTTATGCATTGGTTTTATATGATTGGAAAGCTCTGCAGGAGGAGGGAGAGAAAGAGGAGAAAAAAAAAAAAAAAAAAAAACCTACAGCAGCTTTAAAAATACTAAATGGAAGTGATCAATATGTCGTAGAAGTATAAAATAATAATGCTAGAAGAAAGTGGCAGTTACTGAAATCTGTGGGAAGTTCTGAATAATAGTATATACTAATATTTAAATATATTATGACAATCCCTCTTTAAAAATCAAACTGCAGCTCTAAATCATATTCTGAGAGCTCTTATTATCTAGAATTAAGCTGAATTATGAACAGCCATTGCCCAGGATGTGGATATAGATATATAGGGCTCTTTAATACTGCCATTTTTTAGCGTTGGTCAGTCCGTGGCAAAAGTTTTAGTGTTACACTGACAGCACTAACTGTTTCCAAATGTCTGGCAGAAATACTTTCCTGTGTTTTCTATGGATCAATGCGTATCCAAGGAATAGATTTCTGTCTACCCTCTCTGCGCTGTCCTAAAACTCACCAGTCTGAAATCTTAAAACTCGCCTTAAGGATATGGATGCCCAGCTCTCATTAATTTTAATTCAATTAATTCAGTTATTCATTTCCTATTAATTTGCATTAATTTTAATGGGAATTAGGCATCCAAATCCCATAGGCAGGTTTAAAAATATCAGCCTGAACATAATGAATATCCAGGGAAAGGGAATTCCGGAGCAAGCAGCAACTTCTCAGCTGTAGAAGTTCTCCTGGTGAAGAGCAGGTTTGCTGCTCTGTGTCACCACGAGTGGTGGCCTCTGGCACCAATGAAGCCTCTGATGGTTCCTCAGAGTCGGTCAATAGTTTGAACCGTGTCCTAAGAGAAGAGGAATCGGTGTGAGTGTGAATCCTTATGCGTGGGATGGCAGCACCACCACCGTGAAAGTCATGACCACCGAGTCATGAAGAGGCCAAAGAAAGTCCAAAAGTCCAAAAAAAATCCTATATGTGTTTCCCAAGCATTTGTCCAAGTTCTTTTGCCAGCAAGATGTTTTTGCCTCTCTGTCTTTCTATAATCATAAGGATGTTTTTGACTCTTACCCTTCAAAAGTAGTTCTGATTTTCAGATTTAAGTCTGATTTTAATTCATGACCTCTTCCATGCTGTATGCTTAGTTATCCTTATACCTCTTTTTCTTTAAAATTCTTGGGCAAACTCCTTAACCTATTAGCAATTTTCTTACACATCAATTTTAGTTTTTCCAAGGTCTTTTATTCTTACTCTATAGTGTGTTTTTATGTGTGTGATTGTTATACCATCTTTCATGTTAGCACATTAACTTTGAGGATCAAATACCTGAATTTTAAGCACTCCTGTGTCTTTCTGCTTTTACATTTGATGTATTTCATAAACCAAATATGGAGAAAAAAAAAATCCCTATCAAATGTAAACATGGTGACCAAGTCACCAAGAGTGATTATAAGTCATAATGTGATGAATCTGCCTTTTCTTTGAAAAGCATAATTCCTTTTTAATTATCAGATCTCAGGCACTTTTGTTTACAATGGAACGATAGTGGAGAAATTAAATTTCTCAATTAGCAATTGAAAAAGTAAAGCACTTTAAATTGCAAAATAAGCAACTCAAACCTCTTTTAATTAATTTTATCATTACTTTTTCAAAAAAAATGCAGTGTAGTAGCACAGGGGAAAAAGTCACTTAATCATGCTACATTTAATTGGAACAAATAATTATGGTGAAATATTAATCATGCACTAAAACCCCATTTAAAATGTAATCAGTCTGAGTAGAAGGGGGCCTGCTCACTGCATTAATTTGAACTGAAACCTCACTCAAACGTGGTTTTTGTGCATATGTGTAAGATGGTTGTATTGCTACCAAAACTGTGCATATTTTGAATATAAAATGCCATCTAACTCAACTACTTGACAAGAACATGATCACTTTCGAAGGCTGTGCACATCCTGTTGGAAAAGCTCTTGGAATTGACCTGGGCTTAGGGGTAAAGAGAACATTTGAATAGAGGTTTGGTAGCACAGTATCCACTGTCAAATTTAGTCCCATGGTGATTTTTACCATTGACTTCAGTGGAAGTAGAGCTTCCTAAAGCTGGGAATTGTTCTCAGTCTCCAAAAAAATGCAATAATCATGATTTCATTGATCTGCTCCTATATGAAGGCGCTGTTTTTCCAAATCTAAATGAAGATATGTTTGTTCTGGATGTTTTAGGCATCTGTCAGTTATTCATAGAATCCTTATGGTTGGAAAAGACCTTCAAGATCATTGAACATCCCTTGACCATTTCCACTGACCATGGAAAAGACCATCAAGATCACGGATATAGGTTCCATGCCATGCCTGTTAAACAATGTCCCTAACCACATCCTGTTCATGCATAACAATATTCCCTTGAGCGCATATGGCAGTTTCCTTGAATTAGAGATGGACAGTTCCCCTTGGACTCCAGAAATAGGACATTTTATAACATTTCCCAGTTCACAATTAGCTTTGATCGCTGGACGGTGTCATCACTAGGGTGTTTGGAAAGACTTGAAAGTCCAACAGGTTTGGGAGCCTTTTGCAGTACAGATGTCCCACTCGTGGACACCCGCTGGAAGTGTGAGGCTGTAGGAATTACTGGCGATCTCTTTTGTCTTTCAGCTGGAGTCTTTTGACTATGACCCTGAAATGTTAATTCTCGTGATTCAAATTTCTTAGAATTATAAATAAATAGACCCAAAGTGCCTGCATGTGTTATGATGTCTGCAGACAACAGACTAACCTTTCATCTGAGCATATTTTGCTGTTTCCACTTATTTTAGCATACAAGGAAATATAGACAGCAATGGCTTATATGGGTTCATAAGTACACCTGTATTTTTAGGAGCATTTTCTCAACACTTTCATACTTTGTAACACCTGTATGCAGCCAAATACAAACACTATCTAATGGTCTCTGAATCTGTGGATCTATAACCGATGTCTAAATGCTTTGAAAGACATTTTTGTCTTTATATTTAACTATGGCTATGGCTAAATTTTCTAGTGGAGCCTGTAGCTCTGTTCTGAGCTGTGAGTTTGGGAGCAATGAGCAATTTAATAAACTCCAGTTTGTTACCACATGGGAATAAATAAGCAGCTTGGTTAGTGTGCTAACGAACCCAGTGTATCTTAATGCTAGATATCATTCAAAGGACATGTTTAATTTAAGCTTGTCCTGGCAACAGTTCCATTAAGTGTATTAACCTTTCTGCCCTCCTACCCTGTGCTGAGCCCTGACTGCCTTTTCTCTGCTTTTAAAAATGTTTTTTTGTTCCAGCTCCACTTCATCATTTTCTGTTCTTTTTGAAAGAGAAGTCACCCCCCTTGGAACCATCCTAATCCACGTGCTCTGTCCACCCATAAAGAAAGTAAATATAGATTAAAAATGAGGTTAATATGGAGAAAATAGAATGATGGACAAGGGTAGGGCAGCAGCAGGAGCTGGCTTGGCAGCAGAGTGGACGAAAATTATGTAGTTATGCGATCAAAATGAACTTGAAGGAACCTGTGGGTATGTGGGTCAAATATTCCACCAGTGCAAGTGTCGCAGGTGTCCTGACTTCAGTAAATCCATGCCCATATATTTCGGTGGGAAAGTTAGCAATACCTTCTAATATTATTTAATTATAGCCACTACATTGGGTTCCTGCTCATGTGTAGGAATGACCTGTGTTTTATCATCTCTTCCTTTCTTCTCCATTCTCCGACCTGACTTTCGCCGTATCTCCTGAAATACTTGCTGTTTTCAGCTATTCAGTTTGACATTGGTGGCTTGGTCCTGATTAGCAAAAACCTCTCTTACTTCAATATTTGAGTAACTGGGTTCTATATGTCATGAACAGCACTTTTAAAATGGTATTGGGTGCCCGTTGGTTTAACTCTTTTGGTGTTTTCAATTTAACTCACTTTACAGTTAGCCCTTAAAAAAAAAAAAAAATACTTTGGAAGACTGTTTTGAGTAAATAATATTTTTACTATTTTTCTACAATATTATTAATTTGCAGAAGGGATACACGCATGACATACTGGTATTATGCTGATGGTGTCAGGAGCTGGTACTTGTTCTTATCTGTCACATACGTAGGTGGCCTCCCTGGCTTGGAGTTTCAGCAGTGGTAGTCCATGTAACCTTAGAGCTCTAAGGTCTTCCCATGGGGATGTTACTTCTAACTGTTGCAAGACAGCTCGTATATCGTGTTACAAGTAACAATTGCACTTATTTACAACAGTGAAATCAAACTACTTTGTAAACTGGCAGCTTGAGTCATCCTTTTTTTAATGTTAAAAAAATGAAAAAGAAGCAAGCAGGGAAAAAACAATATATAAATGACTAAATAGTTGGCTATAGGTGTGTGTGTTTGCTATGCTGGCTGGGGTGTGTGCGGAAGGGAATCCCTCTGGATGGAGTTGGAGTTGATGGTCTGAAATAATTTATCTAATGGGTGTTAAGAATTAACACAATAGTTTCAAATTAAGGTCTGAATGGAAATGGTTCCATACATTTTAGAACTGTTGTGGTTCCTTCTGACTGGAAAGCTACTTTCCTTCCTTCCTTTCTGGAAGAAATGTGCTGTTATTCCCTTGAAAATGTGGTCTATGAGGAAACTTAAATGTGCTTCACTGTAGAGCACCTTCTGTGTGATGAGTAGGGTGGTGAGACCTCAGCTATGTGGCAGATAAGACACAACCAAAAAGGTGACAACCCAATAAAAATGAGCGTATACATTTTTTGTGGGTAACACATTTTGAACATTGCAAAGTTATATCCGCAGCTGTCACCTGCATGGATTCACAGTGAACTCTTGTGATAAGAAAGGTTATAAAGTGAAGAAATATGTCTTAAATTTATTAGTCTTTAGACAGTAAGAAGGGTCTCTGACTGCTCATTTGCAGGTACCAAAAAGTATGAGATAATATTTCTGTGAAAGTTCAGCGGTGGGGGGACGACATTTGGAGAGACTTCGCATCAGCTTTCTGGAGTGGAGTGTCTTTGATCTTTAAATACTTACAAATGAATCCAAATTGAGTTTGGGGCTAGCTCAAGTTTGCATAAGCGATTTGCATTTCAAAGGGATTGCAGTAAACATCAGTTAGGGTCCCAAAAGCCTTTTAAGAGAATGATTAACTAGAGAAATCCTTTGTTAATAATTACTTGGTGCTGCAGACTCCTGGGTGAAACTACTTTTAATGGGAGGAAAAAAAAATCCATGTATCATCATGCACTGCATTCTGGACTTTGAAAGCATTTTTTTTTTTAAAATCAATGCTAAATATGTGAAAAGGAGCATTGACTTTTGCATTCTTATGTAATATGGAAATTTAGTTGGCTTTTCTGTGAGCTCTGTAGAACCATGTGAATTGATTTTTTTTTAAAAAATATATGTAAGTGGTATATTGTTTTACTATTGTAATATTATGGGTTAAAATTCTTCTTAAGCACTATGAAACAAGATCAAGGCCCTTCTTCAAGTCTTAGGTCATCTTCTTAGGTCATCATCTAAGAATATCCCAATAAATATCAAATGAGCAGGTATGGCTTGAGGTCATGAGTGTTTCCAAGAGAGCCTATGAGCCTGAGGGTGGAGACTTCATAGCAGCTTTGGTCTACATGGTAGTGGAAACTTTTTTATACTCATTTGGAATTTTCTTGGATCTGTTGCCTCTTGTCCTGGCGCTGTGCGTCTGTGAGCAGAGTCTTGCTCTGTCTTCTCTTGACATTTCCATGAGTTTCTTGGGGTTGCTTCCATGAGGTGCTGGTGTCTACCAGCATCTTGCTTTTGGATCGGGGTGTAAAGTGGGCAGCGCAAAATCTCGTGACTCAGTTCTGATTGAAACAAGGTCTTCTGGTGGTAGCCCCTGTCTTGGACCGGCGTTCCTGCTAGACCAGGAGCAGACGCAGGTCACTAAAGCAGCTCAGGGAGCATCAAGGTTCAACACCACCATTAGGCTCAGCCAGTTATTCATTCCCCTTTCGTTACTGTATCATTTGAGTTCAGCTAAAGCCCACACTGCTAGGTGAGCTGTAGCTGGTTCTTAAGGCTTTTCAAATGGTGTTGCTACCCCGTAATGTCTGCAAGAATATTGTTACCTACTCCCACGTGGTTTCCATGACTAGGTAGTTTGCTAGCACTGTGCATCAGGATTACGGTCAGGGCAGACTGGGTTTCATGTCTAATTT
This sequence comes from Nothocercus julius, assembly GCA_013398735.1. Lineage (NCBI taxonomy): Eukaryota > Metazoa > Chordata > Aves > Tinamiformes > Tinamidae > Nothocercus > Nothocercus julius. Next base: position 3,529,950 of record VZSV01000054.1, read on the forward strand.
CTTGCTTTATCAAAGTGCCCGAGGTATCCGTGTTAACCTGTTTACTGGGATGCTGATCTTCAGTTGACATGAGTCATCGTGACATCTCCAGCATCACTTTCATGCTATTTATTGTTGTTTCAGCTGAGGTTCTGATCTGTCTCTCACTTGCCACGGAGGCAGATACAGCTCCAAGCCAAATGGTGACACGTGGTGTCACTGCCTGATGAAAGGGGGAGGGAAAATCTGTTTTTCTCATGCCTCATGTTTCCTTTTATCCCATAAAGCTGCACATCTCTCTCACTGTGTAAGGATACTGGGGGAAAAACTCAGAAGGAGAAAAAAAAAAAAAAAAAGAGAGAGAGATTTTAACTCTCTGCTCAGCAGCAGAACTTTCCCAAATGTCAATATCAGGGTATTTATGTGTACATCTATTTTAAAGTACCCAAGAACTGAAATCAGTGTATTCGTACACACAAACTGATATTCTCCTGCCCTAGCCAAGCCTGCCTTTTACAGGCAACCCCTTACTGAACACACGCCGAACAGCAAGGAAAGGGACAAGGCGTTTTATGTGCTTGATCAAAAGCTCTGGAAGTTACGGATGGCTTCATCGTTCCCCGGTGCGCCAACCTGGCAGAGAGCTGCTCTCCATGATAAATGTGCTGTGCATGCGCTGGCTGCACTGATGTCCATCCAAATACTGTTTCTGAAGCGGAGCATAATCACGGTCCTCGCCGCGTTTCTTGGCTAACAAGTGCTCTTTCAGTTGTGTAAAGAGATGGTATTAACAGTTTGGGGGGAAAAAAAAAAAAACTTGGAACATTTAAAAATGAAGGGAATGCTAAAATAAGAAACAATGGATAGGCCTTTTTTACTGCTAGATGGGGGAAAAAAATGAATATTCTGAGTTCACAAACTTTTTAAAGTAAATGTCTTCAACAAAAATTAAGAAATGCTGTTTTGGTGTCAATAGTGCTTGTGACAAGCAGGTTGGATGCAGGATTTCTAACAGGATGCTTGGAAAGAAACTAAGTTGTTGTGCCTATATATGAAGCTGTGAACTACTTCTCTTTGCATGGAGAGAGATTTTCAGGTTCAACTTGATTCAGTCCTTGTGTGAGCTTAGAGCAAAAGGGGTTTTCAGCAAAGCAAAATGTTTGCTATGGAAGGAACTTGTCTATCCAAGAACCAAAAATCTAACTAGAGATTTTATTTTGGAATTCAAAAACACTTAGGGTTCCACTTATGCTCTTTTTAAAAAAAAAAAAAAAAAAAGTAGCTCAAGTTGACTATGCCCAGTATTCAGCCCCACTACAGTAATTGCACATTTATTCCCCATTAAAAAAGTGATATTCCTAACCCATCTTCTCTCTGCTGGTTTGTCTCCATGTAACAGGGGAAGAAAAAAAAAAAAAAAAAAAAAAGCTCTCTTGTTTGTTCAGTGCTGAAGGGAATATTCCATATAAAGTGGGTTTTAACCTCAGCTTACTCCATCTGGTTTCTTCTAAAATCTGTTTGTAGTGTCAAGCTGGAAAGCTTACTTTGCAAGATAAGCAAATTTGTGGTAAATATGGAGATATTATAAATTCTTCTGATGTTTTCTTCCTCCTTGGTCGTTATTTTAAAACTGCTGAAGTTAATGATGTCATTGTAAGTTTTTCTTCCTTTTTAAATGTGTGCTAGTTTTATTTGTTGTTACACTTGAGGATTCCAAATAATGGAACCTGCATTTTGGGTGCCTGTTTTTCATTGAAATAAAGGGAATTAGGTGTCCTATTCCCTCAAGCATCATGAAAAAAGTACCTATTTTATGGTCAGTCCTGCACCCACTGAGGACAGTAGCAGTAGTAGTGGTCCCCTAATTTCCTCTTGGATCTGCTGGACTTCTGCTCTACCTTGTAGTGGGTATTTTTGAAGCTGTAGGCTATGGTAGAATAATAAAGTCGTAATAATAATACAGCTGCATTAAATTTAAATAAATAAAAAAATACTAATTCTGCTGCATTTGCTTTAGGAAAGCCTGAGAGAAAGATGAATTCTTCAGATAAGACACTTGATGTGGGAAGGGAGATGCAGTTTTTTCACTTCCCCATGCTGCCTGTTTCAGAATTTGAACCTAAATAATGCTGTCTTATGTGATTTTGCTGGTTGTTTAGATGCATTGGTAAGATGGATCTTTTCAGTGCAATAAATTCTGCTCTATTTAATTTAAACTACACCTTAAAATATAAATAGGAATATATAGGCACAACTTAGTTTCTTTCCAAGCATCCTGCAGCACGTGCTGTATATATATTCCTTACACAGGGGAAAAACTCAGGTATGGGGGTTCAACAGTATGCTAAGAAAGGCTGTGTCTTTCATAGGATAGTTTGACATGGAAGGCACATGCACTTACAGCACATTGGGCAGATATCCCCTCATTTTGCCCGTGTACTTCGCAAAGGATGAGCAAGTTTTAAGCCAGCATTTTTTAATTCCCCTTGGGGCCGGTGTGTGCGTGTTGCATACAGTGGGTTTGCTCTACTTAGAGATGCAGAGGCAGCGGTGGAGGGAAAGTTCATGGCACTCTTCCTATTTCTTCTTTCCTGGCTTTAAAAAAAAAATAATAAAATAAATTAGAGGTTATTGTACATGTTCAGCTCTTGCTGTCCAATGTCCGGACTGTTTCTCAGCGCGTTATCTTAAATACCGAGTGTTTCTGACTGGCAGGCAATGCGCAGATCACGCTGTCAGTTGTTGGTACATCAGTGCGTGCTCTCAGGTCTCCTGGTTTTGCTTTTGGAGATCAGCCATTGCCTGAGCAGTAGTTTCCAATTGAATTAATTACTGCTTAGTGTAGCAATATGTTCTGCTCTGCTAAGTTAGCCATCTGCTCTTCCTCTGCAGCTTGGTTGTCCTTCCGTGGTGAATTATTTAACCTAATCTGAGCCATTTAACAACATGCGTTGGGAGCAGTGTGACCACCAGAGGCTTTGGGGGATTGTCGGGGCGGATATTCAAAGGTCCATGATGTTCTCCAGGGAACGTGCCCCTTCTACGTGCCCCCGTATCACAGCCACCACAGGACGTGGCTTGACCTTCTCTCCAGAAGAGGTTGTGAAGGTGCCCACTGAGCCATGGCCGTCATCTTAGATGCCAAGCTCAGTCCTGTTTGCTGCAGTTGTGTTTGAAGCCCTGTGTCTACATTGCCCTGTTTTCTTGGGCTCCTGTGTGGAGCCAGGCGCCAGATGAGCGCATTAACAACCATTCATTCTTTCCAAATCCATCTGGATAGTGCTTAGACGGTTCCAGTCCATTGACATCTCTTATGCCATGAAGAATGCTCCTGTCTGGACTGCTTGGGTGGAAATTTTGCAAAACTTTCATTTAAATGTCCCTGAAAAGTTTTCCCTCTGCAGGTTTAATTTGCATCAGTTGTTAGAAACATCTTGGATGTGATTATTTATTTACTTGTCGAATCACTTTTCCTTTTCTGGAGTACTTTCCAGTTGGTAATTTCTTGATCTCTATCTAACAAGCTTCTTTCTGAACTGCGTAGCATGGGTTTCAAAGGGCTCCAGAAAATAAGACACAGTAAACTGTCTGTTGGAAAACCAAATAGTTGACACCTATTTATGAATCAAAAGGACTCTAGTCTTGCACAAGAAAATGTTTGCTGGAATTAAAGCAAAAACATTGCTAAGAGACTGGAAAGAATAAGTTTTCGCATCTCATGTTTGCTGTTACTTGAAGAAACCCAGCAAAACTAGAGGAATAGAGAGCGTCTGCTGAAGCTGAAGCTGAAGACACATCAGGGTGTCTCTAATTCTGAAGCGCAGCAAACTCCTCTATTAAATTTGGAGTTGAATCTTCATTTTACCTCTTGGAGCATTGGGCTTTCCTGTAATAAGAGAAATAAGCTGCATTAATAAGATCTTAAGCATGGCTTATCCTGTACCGTGGTGGGTGCATTGCTGGTGTTGGCTTCCTAGAGTATGAGTCTGTGCAATGAAATTAAGGGAAAACATACTAAATCCAGCAGTAACTGCTTCGTTTTGGGAGGGTGTTATCTACAGTAGTTGGCTGTGTCTCTGAAGAAGACTTCTGGCTAATGTGTGCGGTAGGGATAGCCCAGCTGAGTTACACCAGCTGCCTAATGGACCCCTGTGGAAAACCAGGCCTTTTCCTTCAAAACTGAAAATTACTGCTATTCGTAGAGGAGACTATTACAATTGTACAGATACCACTAAAATATGATGATTAGTCTGAGAAGCTGCTTCTCGGTTATATGTAACACTTCTCTGGTCCACTTCCTTTCATTAGAGTAGTACAGGATTGTTTCACGTTGGCCTTCGTCTGCAGGGGAGCTCATAGTAGATAAGTGGGCAAAGGGCGGCTCCAAAATATAACTAGGCAGGGTGCCTAGTCATCACAGCAAGTTGCTCAAGAAGTGAAGTCGTTCTCTGAAATCAGTTTTTTAACAAATAATAATATGAGACTATATATTGATGTACTTAGATGTGTTACAAGACTTCCATATCCATGTGAACAGTCTCCGATTTGGCCCGTCCTGCCGAGACACCACAATTACAGTCATTGCATAAGTGTCTCCCCAAGCACCGTCTCTCACCCCAGGACTTCGAGTTCAAATTACCCTTGCGTTAAGTGTTCACCAGAAGGCTCCATCACAGATACAGCGAGCGAATGTTTCCATCTGGTCTCGTAATATCACACGGCGTCTGGGCAAAAAGGCACCTGAAACCTAATTCATTTTTCATCCATGAATAATGAAAAGCTAATTCCTTGCTGAATAATAATTGTGGAAAGCTTAACTAGTTCAGACAGGCTCGCCGGGGCTTTGATCAGAGCGAGCCGCATCTGAGCACAACAAGCTCATCACTCCTGGCGTGTATCCGTGTGCCAAAGGGCAGTTTTGCTCCTTGAAGGCTCGGGAGATGTTCTAAGTGTACCCCTCAGAGTCCTTTCAGGTTGGAGAGCCCGAATAGAGCTGACCAAGAATAAACCTCTCGGCTTTGTCAATGTAATATGTGCCTCTCTGCTATAACCTGCTAGTTGTGAATGTTGTGGGTGAGAAAGGGGAGAGGAAGATGTAGTTCAGCCAGGTGCTGTTATGACCCACATCACGTAAATGAAGTAGCCAGTATGTAAAGTCTGGGATCTTCTGGTGTAAATCTGTAATGGTGTCATAGTTTCCTCCGGTAAAATGCATGCATTTAAATCTCTTGCCTAAAAACAACTCATTTTCTTATCCTGAGCAGGATGTGTCCATCTCTAGCCATTCATTTGGCTGAGGTCTTGGAGCATCTGCTTTTCAGCGTGTCTGCAGCTGCAAAAGGGCTTTGTGGTTCTGTACCAAACTCCAGGCTACTTAAGAAGAAAATCTTAGGAAGAATTTTATGAACTAATCCAAAGCCCCTAAAACCCTGAAAGTTAGAAATGTACAGCGCTTACTCAGGCACTTCTTTTGAAACAAGTTCAGTCTTTTTTAGTTTTTCTGTTATTTAAAGTCTGCAATTCTCTAAGACTGAGTTAGAGCTTAGGCTTAAATGTACATTTCCTCAAAGTCTACACTTTTCTACGTGATTGTCACTCAGGTTGGTTAGGCAAAAAAAAAGAAAAAAAGTCAAGAGTTTTCCCTTCAAAAGTGATAGCTCAAGGATACAACTTCCCTTTGCTTTTGAGGAGATGTAGGCTCCAGCTCAGCATGTTTAATGCAATAAATAGATGTAATTTCCTGAGGTCTGTGGCACTAAGTTTCTTTTTTGTCTATATGCTGATTCCCAGTGAATAAGAGCATTATATTCTACTTGATTTTGAACCTTTGTCGCAAATAAAACTACCCGTTAGGCAAAGAATCTGTATTTTTCTAGTTATGCCTAGTGCGTAGGTCACCTTCGTGCATCACGTAACAAAAGCAAGAAATAGGAAATGGAGAAACGAGAAGAGCAGAGTGAGACTGAGAATATAGAATAATAACAAAAACAAAAATCAGGGAGCAGAGGGAAGTAATAGCAGAAGGTTTTGAGGGTGGCAGGCCCCTGCAGATGTTTAGGGACCAACTCCAAGCTGGCAGTGACCTGAAGCAAGCTGTTAGAGCAGGTAGACCCCTGCTCCTAACAGGGTCCCTGCTAGTCTCTGGAGCCTGTCATACAGGCTCCTATTTCTTCTCACCAAGAAATCAATGTTTGGTCTCTGGTCAACAGCATTTTTGCTTCTGCCCTGGCATGTTCAGCAGAAAAGAAGCCAGAGTCTGTTTGCCACGTGCGTTACTGGAGCAATAATTCTAGAGAAACTATGGGCAAATGCATTAGGAAAAAAATAAATCCTTCTTTTAGAGCACAAGTTGTTTTATCCTGTTCTAATGTTATATCGGCTTGGCTAAGGACTTGATGTGCCTTGAGCTGATGAAGAGCTGTTTTCTTTAATTGCTTTCTGTGTGAAAAAATCCCTTCTGTCCTTCCATCTCTCTAATAGTCCTCGCTCACTATGATAATTTATTTTAAGTTTTAGGCCTAGGAAACCTCCAGCTACCGTTCGGCTGTCATTTACAGCACAAAAGAAAAGAATTCAACAGAAAACGGGTGACCCTCATGTTTCTCCACAAGACAGCAGAAGGGTTCAGGGAAACCATTCAAGCTTATTGTCGGATAAGGATTTTAATACAATGCAAGTGGCTGGCATGCGTTTGCGGGTGAGCTCATTTACATTTTGCTAACAGTTGTCTGGGAAATGGAACTTTAGTTTCGACTTTCTGGCATTGACTTTTGCACTGAAACGCAACCCATCTCTTTATCATCATCGCCGTTAGGATATGGTTTGACACATGGCTCTCACAGGAAAATAAAAAGAAAGAAAGGGAAAAATCAAAGGTGCAGAGCGATAGCAATAGATTGTGAAACGACCTGCTGTTGGTCTCGGCATCGGTCCTCAGGAGGCTGAAGGGCCATTGCTTTTGAAAGCAGCGTCTTCCCACATATGTCCTCGTGCCACATGCTCCTTTCTCTATCTTCTGCCCCTTCCTGCATCTCATGTATTTCTTGACCTACATCTTCTGTTCTGATGTTCTGAAGCACATGCAAAAAAAGCAGTTGTCCGGAGAAACAGTCTTTGTTTGCTAGCAAGTCTAATAGCTGCTCCTGTCTGAAGACATTTGTTGCCTCTCTTGCCCATCAGTCCCATGTCATCCTTCATTTTCAGAATTCAGATTGAAGTTCAGCCGCTTGGCGCTATGATGAAAATCCCCTACAGGCTGCTATTTTTACATGTCTCATCCATCCCCAGTAGTTTATGAATCTCATGCATATTCCCCCTTTTTTTGAGCTTTTTTCCTTCAGATAAAATAATCTTTTGATCAAATTAAAAAAAAAAAAATCTCTGCTCCACTTACCTCATGCTGCTCAAACCACTCTACCCTAATTTTCAGAATACATTGAAGATTAACAGTAAAGTAAAGCAAAATCTCCTGCCCAGACTCCAGCCGTTCCCTGCAGCTACTCGTTACCCTGATGAGACTTTATTTTTTGCAGTCCACAATCAACATCTCCCTGGGGTTGCCCCACACTGGAATCTGCTGTTGTCAGTGGAAAGAGAAGCTGAGGTCCAGATCAGTCTCTGGAACTGAGTGCTTCTTCCTCTAGCACTAAAAATATCTCTGCCACTCACGACTAAATGTGAAAACCTCCATTTCAATAATTTACACCTGAGGTAGGAAACCTTGTGAAGATATAACCAGGCATTAGGTGCAGGGGCATTAAAAAATGAGTGTGGAGTGGAGCAGAGAGATAGATATAGAGCAGTTGTGAGCAAGAACAGGGTCAGAAGAACGGAGGTCTGGCAATGCCCAGAGAAGGAGGCTACAGAAGGGGTAGACACCTGAGGTGTCCCTGGTGAAAAGGGGACTATCCAGACAATGAGTTTGGGGCAGCAAATCTACTTGGAATATTTTCCTTCAAGAAACTGTCTCACTGATTGCCATGCTCTTGCAGTAGCTGTTGCTGGAAGATTTGTTCAGCTGGAAATGGGAATGCAGAGTCTTATGACAGGAATGTAGAAAAAAAGACTAATTTTGTCAGGACTTCAGTGGGCTTGAGAGAGAGGATAGGCTGGAAGGAGCAGACTTTCATCTTAGGAGGATCATACTGATCCAGGAGGATCCTGTCCGGAGCAGGTTACTTTGCGCACCGAGGCTGTGGTCACCACGCCAGGGCAGGGAGTCTCCATCCCTGTCTCATGAGCTGGGAACGTGGTTGGGATGGGAGAGCTCGGAAGGTGGGAGCACCAGTGTACAGGACCAAACTGCAACATATTCCTCTGGAACCTTCCTCCTGGTGTTTCCTCCCATGAGGACCAGGCTGTTACTGGTAGCTGGAGCAAGGTGAGGCTTTTCTGCCTTAGGGGGAACCAGTGGGAAACATGGAAAACATAATCAGCTCCCAGAAAGTTTCTTTACTCTGCTGCATGAAAACCATTTGTCACCTGCAAAACAGGGCTCCCGGCTTGTTCCTAAGCTAAAGAAAACATTTCTGACTCAAGCTGTTTTAAAAATTCAGCAGGCGTGAAGGATTTCTTGGATAAACGCCGTGTCAGCCTATATACAGGTTTTGAATAAGACAGCATTTTCTTTTGCTTAATGAGGTGATGTAACCTGTTAATATTTCAGGTCACCACGTTTTGAATCTTCGGTGCTTAGGCAATTTGACTGTATAGCAAATGAGAAGAAGGAGAGCAAATAATATATGGCTACAGAGCGATGACAAATTTACAGTAATTCACAACTAAGTGCGAAATATCATTATGAAAAGGTCCTACCAGAGTAGGGGAAAGGAATTCGTGTCAATAAATCATGGATGGACATATGCAATTTTGTTGTGTGCTTCCCACACACCTGGCAACAGCATAAACTAATAAATGGCCCAGCTGAAGAAGTGAGGAAGGAGGAAGAAGAGCTGATCTTGCAAAGAAGTGACAAAATATGTATGGGGAGACTTTTCTAAGGCACAGTGGGCAGACAGGTGCCCAACTCCTGTTAAAGGTTAATGATATGTAGGCACTTACATCCATAAATACCTTGAAAATCAACCCCACAGGTACAGCCATTCTCCCCTTTTTTCTCATTATGAAACGGATGCAAAAAGGGGCATGAAAGCCCAGAATACAGAGGATTCTGCATATAAATGATATAAATGGGAATGAATATCAAGCTAATTTGCAAGGCAGGGAAACTATAAAATGAACATTTTTCTCTTTTGTTAACATCTTCATTTGAGGACCGTGTAATTGGGTAATGTAGAGCTTTTGAATCATATATCTTAGCTTCATGAAGTATCTCAAATGAGCACATTGTTCCCTAATGGACGTTCAACTTCCCAAAAAAGAGCAGGGGTTGGAATTTCACAGTGAAAAGATACCATGAAGCATCTGGAGAGACACCAAAGACATGTAGTTGCTTCTAAATGGTAGTAATTTGGGGACAATTTGTCCAGGAGACAGAAAATAGATTAGGACATTAAAAGAGCTTGTTTTTGTTGTTATGGGTCGTTGTTTATATGACTTGATTTATGTAACGTTGTAAAGCCATTACATGGCCAACCACACTGGCTAAGATGGTTAAATTTCATGATAACTGTTTGATGTGACCAGAAGGGAATAACAACAGTGAGGCATTTGGATCTTCTAATGGGTTCTAATGTCAAAATTCGGAGTTTCTGAAGGACCTGAGTTTCAGAAGGAACCTGAAATCCTTTTTCGGAGCGTGTTTCCAGAAAGCTTCATTCTTTAAGGTAACCTACCTTGAGCTCCCCAAGAAATGGCAGGAATTAATGACTTTTTTGAAGAGCTAGAATACCCATTCCCTCTATTTTAAAAGGAGAGTTCTCTGCTAGTATCGGAGCCCAGCAACCATCCTTTCTTTATTAGCGTAGCAGAAAATCCATCAGCTTCTTGCGGAGCTGTAGGTGACTCTCGAGCTTGCTTTAGGATGAGTGAGCAGTCAATTACAGCTGGCAAATGTGCTGTACATTTTCATTTGCATAGCTCACTCTACTACCTAATTTGCTTTCTCATTTTTAGAGACTTTGCGTCTACCTTCTGAAAACGCTTGGTCTGATCACAAAAAGATGGGAAGGAAGAAGTGAGGCCTAAGCTTTTTCTTAGAAAGAAGAAAGTGCAGATGACAATATGGGCATCCTTATCTCTTCTGTACATGTTGACCTGTAAGCTTGCCTAGGTGAGATAAACCCATGTAACATATAAGATATGCACACATTGCTCCTCATTAGATATGTGAGCACCATACTGTTTTTAATGAGCATTGGCTACCATCATCCCTCCATTTTTAAATAGAAATTTAATTGAGGAATGGAGGGAAAGAGGGTTGATGAAGGACAACAAGCTGGACAACTCCACGGGGGCTGTACACAGCTGGTTCTCCTGCCTTTCTCTTTCACCCACAGCCTTGTCCTGAAGGGAAAGAGCCCCTGCTTTTGCAATTCAAGTTGCCCGCTGCGTGTGAAATATTCAGTTGGTGCCACTCAGTAAGGAGTTTCTGAATCCTAAATCAGGTGAGTGAGGAGCTCATTCTGAGTTAACACATGTTAATGCTCTTACACTTGTGGGATATCTTGATAGTAACTCTTCTAAGACTAAATATTGAGTAAGACTTTATTTGCCTGTTATTTTTAGCCTATGTGTGGTGTGAAAGCATTGTATTAGGATCTCTACATTCATTTATTCAAAGGGCTTATTTCTATCCTAATGTATAAATGCCACTGACTTCGGTTTAAGCAAGCAAAGTGTTGTGTGTGTGTGTGTGTGTGTATGTGCACAAGTCAGCATTGTTCTTGGAGGAAATGTCTGGGCATTTGGTGTAATCTTGGCAGTTGAACAACTTAGCACCCAAGCAAGCACACATCAGTCGAAGCAGTGCAGTGATTATTGGTCGTGCCTGCAGCAGATGCGTCTTCTATTCTGAACAGTGCAGATTCTTTTTCTTTTCCTCATCGTAATTAAAGCTCAGGGAGTCCAGGCTGTGGAAAGTGGTTTGTAACAGAAACAGATAGCACTTTGCAAGTGCTTCGCAAAGGAGATGTGGATGAGAGCAGAAATTTGCTAAATAGGGTTGGTCTCACAGGCTTCTGAAGTGCATCACTGCCTGGAGACTGGAGTGTGGGAAACATTAATGGGCATTTATGGACCAGATCCTGCGGTGATGTAACTGGTGTGGCCCTGTTGGAGTTGAGCATGCAATGTCTGTTCAGAGAAATCCACAGCTGAAGCTGGTAGGACCATAATCAGTCACTTCGTAAATCAACATCAGCAGAGGCTTTACTATAGCACAGCAGTTCAGCGGTTCACACTTTTACTGCAATGGACCCACACTGCCTTTAGTAGGTAAACAATACAGCAAGGGAGAAGTACTCTTTAAAATGTTTTCTGTGTTTTAGTGATGATCAAAGGTGTGCTTTTGAAATGAAAATCCAAATTATTGCTGCTTGCTGTGTTGGTGCACATCAGGGAGTGAAGAACTGAATTGCTTCTGGATTAAACTAAGCTGAAAAAGACACTCTGTTAGTGGCTTTAATCAAGTATGACAATTAATTAATTAATGTGTGTTTGGGATACAAGACTGGAACAGAGCTGGTCCAAAATAAAGCTGCATGGAATGCACCTAAGGTTGCACCAAAGGTGCTCTCCACCTGTTCATGACGGTCTTGCTAACTTAGACATAACTGGTGTTTGGGAAGGGGAGATTTTCCATTTTGTGTCGAAAATGGCATGCACGGGATCTCGCTTAGCTCTACCTTCCTCATTCGCCTTTCCCGTCACATCTATGATGCCCATCGGGAAAGAGGACAGATGCTTGGATGACGTGTAAGTGGTTCAGATGGTGACCTACCATCAGTTCAGCTCCTTTGCTTGAAGAAATGACTGAAGGGTAGCTTTCCATGATGAAGTCGGGGGGAATTTAAATACAATTTAATACTTTATAATTTATACCCCTCTAGTACTACTTGCAAATCAACAATAATGCAGTGGGTTGCATGGGAATCAATAGGAGAAAGATTTCTCCTAACGTGTACCCTAGGGTGTATGTTTGCAGGAGATCTCTTATAAAATGATGCTTTGTACTTTTGGAACTTTCTGATTTTTTTTTTTAAATTAAAAATATTATTAAAGTCAATAAAAGCATAAATACCTTAAGCTTCTATTGAATCTTGGAAAATTAAATGCTGTTATTCTATAACCCTCTCAGTGGTTATTAAAGAGGAAAAACTCTTTTTTAAATCGGAAATTGTTTCTGTATCAAATGCAAAGTTGTTTTGGTTGGTTTGGCTTAAACCACATATGCTGCTTTGTCTATTAGAATGAAGTAGATGCTATAAGAACAAAATATCCATTTACTTTATATTTTATCTTGAAAGAAGTACTTCAGTTTCTTATTCTAACTATATTTTATAGCCCTCAAAATTGCCTGGGAAGGATGTATTTATGGTTCCAAAATGAGGTTAGTGAATGTTTTCTGTGCAAGTTTAATTCTCTCCCTCTCTCAGTATGTTTTTTTATATTATAATTTTCAGTTGTTGCACAGTAATCTTTTTCTGTTAGCTCTTGCAAGCCTTTTTCTACCTATAATTATCAAAGCAGTATTGGCTCTCTTTCTTTCATTTGTTTGAAATGTTTGGATTGAGTTGAAAGGACTTCGGAGCGGAATGGGGATATGTGTGATTGGCACCGTGATTTTGATATCTATATTGATATATAGATAACAACGTGTATATATAAATAAATATACAGGATGGGAAGCCAAGGACAAGCTGTGCGGAGACAAACATAAATGAGAAATAGGAACATTTAGAAATCTGTGACTTTCCTAGCTCGGAAGAGGCCTCCCTGGGGGACGTGTGTCCTCCTGGCAGACTTTGGGATGGAGTGCTGGGGCTGCTGTCGCTGTTGTCCTGGCGGGTGTCACACATTTATCCCTTGGCTCTTTCCAATCCAAGAACACCGCTGACCCAAGCAGTACAATGGCCTGGCAGGACATGGAGAGACGTTTCTCTTTGACCAGGCTTACCCCAACCATCTCTGTCTTTAAAAGAGTTCTCTTAAGCTTGAAAGTTGAGTGACCAGAAGGTAAGGGTCGGCAGACGCAACTTTGGCCAACATTCCCTGCCTGATCCGTCAGGATCTGGTGCCAGCATCCGTCCGTGACACCAGCTGGCTTTTCCCTCCTGCTTAGTGGCCAGTCTCAACCTCATCAAAATATTTGCCAGGGTTATAAGCACTTATTCTTGATAGCAACATGTTTGGCGACGGTGCCATCGGATGACATTTAGGACTGCTTCTTAGCCAGGGTTTGGAACTGAAAAAGGAAAAGAGTATTTTAACAAAGAGGAAGAGACAAGATAGGGGTGCCAGCTGACTCTGCCGTGATTCATGAACGTGGGATTCCTTGTCTGGAAGGAAGGGGCATATAATTCATTGTATGCTGGAGAAAACAGCAAAATTGCCTAATTCTCTGGATGTGGCCAAGGGCTGAAGCTTTTCTGAGGCCAGGCTGCAGGAGGCTTGAGCAACTGCTTCCCCACCTCTTGGTCTAACACACTTGTGTTGAAATGAACATGGGTGTCACAGATTTACTTAGTGCTATATATTGTGATTCACTGTGAAAACGTCCTAACTACTATTTTATTTCAAGTTGACCTATGAGCTCTGGCAGCCTGGGTCAGCTTGGCCCTCGTGCCTGAAGCAGGAGGGATCTGCACATCTCCTGTTCCTATAATGTTTTCATCAAAGCTGAGATAGTTTTGGTTCAGTATTGTTTAGTATTTTGGTTCAGTATTGTTTAGTATGGTTAAACAGTTTTGGTTTTCATATTGTTTGAGGTATTTCTCTATCTTCCTGGCTAGGTGTTCCTATTCAATACGCTCCAGGGAAACCGTGGATGCCGTGTCACTTGCTTTCCCTGAAAGAAGTGACATCCGAGCTAGCTGATATCTGATCCATCATGCAAACTGATCATGAGCTGTACAAATAGGTAAGCCTGCATTATTATCACTTATATTATCATTTATATCACTTACAAGTGGTACACCTGAGGAATAAAATGGTGCCTGGCAGTGGTGCCATAGCTTGAGTGGGACAAGGACCTGCTCCTGCTGTGTGTCTGCTGTTAAGGAGCTGAAGGGGGCTGCTCATGTCCCTTGCTGTAGCTGGTGTGTGCCTGGCCTCTGGATGGACTGGCCCAAGAAAGGGGCTTTGCCTCAAAAAGAGATAGATGCATCTTTAAAACAGTGGTTACCTCCTTCATCTTCTTTCCTTCCTGTTTTGTTTTGTTGGAGCTGGCCTGGCAAAGAGGTTGATGCAAAGTATGAAGGAAGAGCATGAGCAAAAAGGGATGAATGGTAATGTTGCCTGGCAGCAACCATGCTGCAGAGCTTGCAAAGCCAAAAGAAAGTGGAAAAGTCATTGTAGAAATAGAAACGAGAGGTGGGCTACAAGGATGAAAGGCTGAACTTTGGCAAGTGTGAGAATTCCTTGGCTATGGCAGAGCAGCCCACTCTTGAATCTGACATCCCCTACTCCAGACCCCTGTGCTGGCATTGTGGGTCCCTGTATAAACCATCAAGTTAAGATACCGCTTTCTGGGTTGGAAATAATAGTCTGGCTTTTGGTAAGGAGTCATCCCTGAAGAAAACCCCCCATGCCCACGGTGGGAGAAACAGCTAAGAGCTGCCACGCGTGATCTGAAGGTGACCCGTCTCGCCTGACTGCGAACCAGGCTTAAGTTTAGCATTTCCTTGCATTAAAGAGCTTCAAAGCTGTAATGTCCTTTTAACACGGGGTGTATGAATGAGTAATAGGTGACTGTATTCTTTCTGCTGCTCCCCGTTCTGTGTGAAAGCCTCCTAATTGCACCTTAGAGGAGGACTGTATTTCCTGGTAGTTTGGAAAGACCTTAAAGTGGTGAGCAAGTAAGAACAAAAGTCACTTCACTTAGTGCCTTAGTTAGCTCTAAATAATGAACCTCGACTCTCCTAATTTTGTATAAGAAACAGCAATCTCTGAGGGTTGCAGAAGAGTACCATTTACACCTGCCTAAAACACAGCCTGTATTCTCTAAAGAAGTTGGGTCTTGTCTTCAGAGAAGCACTTTTTCCCTTTCTAGCAAGTGCATCCTCACATGGTTCCTTTAGGAATTGAGCTGTGCTTTTCCCTGTTTTCTTTTGGCATAATTAAAAGTAAACTTCAATTCTTTCCTGCTTAGCTATGAGGACTGATCTTTTCCCCAGCTCTTCCAGGAGCAGAGGAAGAGAAATCCCCTTCCAGTTCACCACTTGCCTCCTATGCCGAAGGCATCTCAAACAGGCACGTACACTGAGGCTCATCCTCTCTCTAGAAACTTGAAAAATAACCAAAGTAAATCCATAATTTTGAGGGATGACTCAGAAAAATGTAGCTTAAGTATCATATTCCTTTGGAAGTGTCTTGCTGGAAATGAGGAAGATGCTTCCAAAAGGCTTGATTTTGTATGTGTGTGTGTGTATATATATATATCTCATATATATATATATATATATATATATATATATATATATATATATCCTATATATGTGTAAAAGGATATATGATTTTTTATATGTATATAAACCATATATAAATGGTACCGTGTATATATATATATATATGCATATATATATATATAACCATATATATATAAATGTATCTTTTTTTTCTCCCAAGCCCCATTTCCACCTTCTGTTTTCTTTTTCAACACCCTCTGCTTCCCTCAAATCTATTGAGAGTAGAACAGAAAAATAATCAAGGCTTTGGAAATGCCTCCCGGAGTATTCTTGCCTTTTAGAAGGTTTGTATTCCAGAAGGGAATTCTTAAGAAGAATCCCAAATTTAATTTGTCATGCTTATGCTGTTACAAAACTCTTTCATTAGAGATACCTTAAAAATTGTTCTTTTAGCCTAAGATGAGCTTGCATTTTTAGACAAAAGTGTACATCGAAAGTTCACTGCACAAAGCCTCCCATTTTAATAACTTAAGCTCATGAAAAAAGTCTCCCAATAATTCAGACAATTAACCCTGATACCTTTACAACTCTCTGCTTTCCCCCCAGGAACACTGAATCTTTTTTTATATAACTTTAACTGGGGAACTAGCTGCCTAGTAAAGGGTATGTACGTTCCCATTAGAATGGCTATTTCTTACATTAAAAATATAGTAAGCCATTAAACTCTTAAAATGTAATCATTAACATTTAGCACACTATGCCTGATGCATTAAAAACATTATGTGCAGCTCATCTTTTGGACTCATTTAGGGAAATATCAAATGGCTTCAGGGTAGCTTTGTTTTATCTTTTAATTTTAAATTTTATTGCTATGTTCTCACTAATTTGCACCTGTGAGTTCACATATTTGTATATATTTATATGTGAAAAATAATAAAATCTAATTCTACATTGTCTCTTAGCTAAATCCGACTTCCCTTATTTTTCATGATGACTTTCAAGCAGTTTCAGTGATAGGGCTTGTGAAGCAGATTTGCTACCATTAAAATATCCTCTGTTAAATTAATAACTACTGTACAATATGACGTAGGGTCTGATTGATACTAGTTCCTTGTAGATGTCGTGCATTAAATCTTCACTTTTTATGATCAATATGATCACAGAATTGAGAAGAATCACCTCTTACTCCATGACCGTGAGATAGATAGAAGATACATGCATACATCTTCATCATATATATAGATATATCTATATCATATATGTTGTGGACATGTTTGGCTGTAAAAATATGCCAATTCAAAAGGATTTCGAAACCAGTTTCTAAATTGTGGGCAGGTCTGTGGAGGAAGCATCTCCTCTGTCTGTAACTCATGGAAAGAACTTGAGGCTCTCTGTTTGCCAAGAGCTGTGGGAACAGATCTATCTCTGCGTTTTATCTGACATGTCCATATGTTGTTCTTCATGAAAGATCACCGGGTGGTTGGGGAACAATTTGTCACCAGATTAAATCTTCAAACAAATGGAAACTAAACTTTTTTTTCTAGAAATTTGGAGCAAGTACTTCCCCTGTCATGTCACTCTGGCTGCTCTGTAGCCCAGCTGACACTAGAAAACAGTAGAAATCTGGGGACAAAATGTCTCCTCTACGGAAAACTCTAAATCCTATAGAGGATGGTGAGATGAGGCTTGGACTAGGATCTGTATTTTATCATGCGTTTGTTTCTAAGTCGGGCAGGATGAACTAAACTCCCAATTGGGTGTTTGCTCCTAAGGGGAGATGGTAAATACCATATACACTGTGGTGCATCCAGTCGAATGGTGGCTTGGAGTATCTGGGGCTGCATCCTCATGGGTGGAAGAGGGGATGGAAGAAGGACAAACTATATTTGAGACAAATATTTTAAAAAGCTACCTGACGGGATCGAAAAGGAGCAGTATCCCCTCTGGCTCTGTTTTGAAGGAAGGTGGGGTATATAAGGACTTTATTTTGATTGTCAGATTGTGGGTCTGAAAAGCACAGGATTGTCTCTGTAATACCACTCTGGTTACCTTATTTCTAATATGTTATATTCAGCTTTTCTTTCTTTTATCGCTTGTCTCCTGTCTATATATTATCCCCTAATCCAGAGCAATGGAGCTGCTGCTCTTCACATCCGTATCTAATTTCATTTTGAGTTTACAGCCAGCAGCCCAGTTCTTTTGTTTATCTGTTTTTTAATAAACTCTGGGGATAAGTTTTATTTCTGAATCAGACTAGTTCTGCTTCTCTGTTAGAAACCCAAACAGATGCTCAAGGAAAGAGGAAAGAACAGGCCAAGGATGGAGGAACCTTGCCAGCATGCGTGTGGTCCCAAGCTTGCCATTTTGGGGCTGCTCAGAGTTCATTCAGCTTTCCACAGTTTATGGGGACTCCCGCAGGAATTTTACTGTTGGAGTTTTTGAACCTTTTATGCAATTATTTATCATTTTGTCCTCGAGCGATGCACTGTACAGCATCACAGCTGTGCATGATATGAGAAAGGACTTCTTCAAAGCTGCAGCAAAGTTAGAGCAGAGGGATCCACACGGTTTTTATGGCAAGATGCTGCATGTTGGCTCTCTGTCCTTCCACTTTTTGCTGTTACAGACTCTTGCCATAGCTGCTCCGGTCGCTTCTTTTGTATGCTAAAACATCCTTTCTCATTCGGTTTCTCTGCTAGAGAAGAACAGTCCAGGTGCAGAGAGGGTTGGGCACTGGAAACCCTGAATGAAGGATTGCTTCCAGGCACACTGACCAGGCTGTCCGAGCCTCCATCTCCTCCTGGCTGGCAGAGCCAGCTTCCCATTTGGATTTGTGGAATTGGTTCAAGGCAGAGTATTTTTCTTGCCTAGGCAGCTGTGCCAGGAGGTTGGATCCCACTCTGTGCATCATCTACCTCGAGACCAGCTATTGTGTCTGCTGCTTTTGTGGCACTAAAATCCGCTTGCAAACCTTGCTCTTTCTGCCTCAGTAGAAATCTATGGTGACAATGTGGCTCGAGAGAAGCAATCCCACACGTGCCTGGGAGCAATAATCACAGGCATCTTTGTAATATGTATTCTTAAGGTAAAAAAAACATAACTGTGATATGGTAATGTGTCACAGTAGGCACCCAAATAGTTGTTTTTAGCAGAAGAAACATATGTTTTGTTTGTCTTCACTGTCTTAGGCACACTCATCCTCCGCAAATTAGAAACTAAAACGTCCGTGCGTAGCCGAAGGGGTTCCCTTGGCGATAGGTAGGCGCAGGGCGCGTGGCGGAGTTGGAGCGCGTGGAATGGCGAGTGGGGCTTGCAGAGCTCAAGTTCTGCTGCTTCTGGTGCTCTTGTAGAAGAGGAATCGTTTGGGTCTTGAAAGGCACGGCCAAAACGCGCAATTTCTAGTGCCTGAACAGGAGCCCACATATTTATAGTAAGTATCCACTGTATGTCAGCACTTTTTGCACATCAGGCTCAGAGGCCTCTTTAATCTGACTCCTGATCTGCATTTTAAACTACCTGACTTGCCTGTAGCTATTGGCTGAGACATTAATCCAAATGGATATGACAGACCATCGTGGAGCCAAGCACTATTAAGGCTGGCTTTATTACTCTCTGCTTCGATTATTTTGCTGATTTTGTATAATTTTAGTGTATTTCTTTTTCTAACTCCACTAGACCTTGATTTGCATCAACTATCCTGCTTACTTTCTCTGGACCATAGTCCTGAGAGTCACGTCTGCAATTTGTAGTATTTGTTATGCTATAAGTTGTATAAAAGTAGCCTACAGTCATGAATTATGACAACTGAGGAGGCGCCCTCAAGTGTGAAGCCACCTTGTGCTTTTGAGAAAAAGGGTGGGAAAAACTTCCCTTTAGTTCTTTCTATGTCAAAACCTTAGTAACTGCTAGGTGCATAGAGGATCTGTCTTCTTCTAGGGCTCTCCTACACTCATAAACTAGATGCAAGTCTTGTTAGGGAGCAATAATGCATGTCTTAGAGGTCTTTTGGCAAAGGATGAAGTGTCTACTTCCTTCTGCTGGGGAGAAGTCTACCAGGGGGAAGGATGTTCAGCTGGGAATTGCTCTGCCATTTCTTTGTGCTCCTGTTGCTCAGACCTGAAGTCAAACGCATCAACCAGCAGCATCAAGACTAGTTAAGGATAAGTCTGGATGAGCCCAAAAATCCTCTGTTTCCTTGCCGGCAATGGAAACAACCACCTTCATAGAAGATGCCAGCCTTGGGTTCCCTCTGATGCAGCGCTAGAGAGGTTTGACTTTGAATCAATCCTCTTGGAGCTGTCACGTTTTGAAAGGACTGAATTAGCAGCAGCCCCTTCCTCATAGTTATCCAGAGAAGGCTCTTCTGCAGGCTTCCCTTGGGCAGCTGGAGTTCAAAATCGTCATCGAAAAACCTAAATTGACTCTGTAGGAAAGCAAGTTCATTTTTTTTCAACACTGAAGACTTGGTGGAGCATCGAGTGAACCCAAGTGCCTCACTATTCCCCGCTCGCTGGATAAATATTTGAGTTTTGAGTCAGGAGAAACTTATTCTTAAGGGGCAAAAAGATAGCAAGCTCTGAAAGGCCTTTGACAAAGTAAAATACGTCCTTTCCCAAGCTGGCTGATCATAAAGAACGCTGCCTTTTAACATGCCTGGGCGAGCTTTAAAAATGACTCCGTGGATTGTAGAATTCAGCACATTTTCTTCCCAATTATTTTTGAAGAGATCCTGACAAATGTTTTCTAAGGGAGGAATGGCAGACTGTCTATTTTATTTTAGTTTTATGGGACTTTTATTTTTATCCTGTCATGAGAAGCAAATGGCAGAGCTATGATTAGGATAAGCCGTGTAAGAGGGCTCAATCTGCACAATTTATGGTACAGCTTGCTTTAATCTGTCAAGGAATGGGTGTTATATTGCCTTTCAATAGAGGCTAGAGCTCTGGCTATATATGTTAATAAATTCTCTCCAGACAGTCTTAAAAGATACCAACAATTGCTGGGAGCACTCAGAGCAGAAGCTGTCTGCAGTTTTGAATCCTTGGAGGACTCTTTGGGATTTCTTTTGCAAAAAGCAGACAAATAAGGCAAAGTCCCTGGCATCCACATTCTCCAAATAACCCTGGACAAAGCATTGCAATTGTAGCATACCTGTTTTTTTAGTAGGTAGTGTTCAAAAGTGCTATCAATCTACGAAAACTACAGTGGTTATTTTTATTTATTTATTTATTTATTTATTTATTTATTTCATATTTTGATATTCCTTTTCCACACCAAGAAAATGTGAGGTTCTGAGGAAGTTATCATTCAGGACAAGATCTTGTGGCATCACTGTTTAATTTTGGTTTTGTGCCATGATATGGCATTCATAGTGGTGGGATCAGGTGTGATGGGAAAAATGATTAGATAAGTAACCAGTCAGATACGTCCAAGTGGAGATTGCATAAATAATCCCTTCTGGGAAGATTTATATACTATAAATCCACCTTCTCCCCTAAAGTTGTGCTAAATTTTGCATAGTCATCCCAAACACAATGCTGATTTCTTCGTACGTGTGCCCTGCATGGGTAGTAAATCTGATATTCTGCACCAGAATAGTGTATTTCCCTTTATACTTATTAAGAACTTCATAGGATTCTTGCAGCCATCCAAAGTCCTCATGGTCTGGTTTCAACTTCCGCGCTTTCTGATGAATTGATTTTGATAACTTAATGGGTGAAAGTGATAGAGGGAATTAGACCCAATTCTTGCCCTGGTGAGTTCCATCTTCGTGTTTAAAGCAAGCTGGGAAAGCTGGAAACCAGATTCGCAAAATGTCATGGAAAATAATTGCAGCTCCCTTAAAACAAGACTTTATACCTAATTCTCCTAGACACTGGTAATACTGGGTTTTGCTGTGAGAGCTGCAGGAAAATAGTCACAAGTGTGAACCTTGAACACTAACCTAATCTCAAAGGAGAAGAAACGACCCTCTGTGTTTAAGGTTAGGAAAATGAAACTCCAGTGTTTTTTCCACTGCTTTTGAATT
Organism: Nothocercus julius; assembly: GCA_013398735.1. Taxonomy (NCBI): domain Eukaryota; kingdom Metazoa; phylum Chordata; class Aves; order Tinamiformes; family Tinamidae; genus Nothocercus; species Nothocercus julius. Next base: position 3,551,481 of record VZSV01000054.1, read on the forward strand.
TGTTCCTTCGAGAAAAGGCAAAGCAATTGCTCTAAGTGGTGAAGGAGGAAAGGAAAAGCCAAGGATTATGACTGGGATCCCTAGGATCTAGCTGATGTCTTGAAGTGATTGCATTATAATTCCATTATAATTCAGTAGGGTCTCTATGGGAGTGATATCCCATTTAAGTTGTTCATTAAAATTTACACAGCATTAAAGCTAAAATTTTTCTTTGTTCCCTTTCTTAAGAAGGAACAAAAATATATGTATGATAACCTATTGAAGGAAGCTACTAGAGGGGATGCCTGTGTGAAAAGGTCTTGTGATGGCTTCAGATCACTCTGTGTTTTGAAGGCCGCCAGAGTAACCGTAGAGATTACCTCATTGCTAAGGCTTTTTTAACAACCCATGATGTATATAGATCAGCAAAATGGGAAGGTTGACCACATTTACAATCAAGTAAGTGTAAGTGTTATTGCCACAGTCATTTAATGGTATAAGATGTGAGAGAGATCATGTAAAGGAGACAAGCTTGTGCACTGAGACAGTTACCCCAAAACAAGATATGGCCTTTCTTGAGTTAATCTGTATGTCAGCCAACTTCGGGAACCTACCCCTCAATAAAAAATGGTTAATTTAAAAACTATCACAGAGGAAAGAAACGAGCACGGTGCAATCCAAAGGACAGGGCCGTTCCAAAACCCGCGTTGTCCGAGGCATCTCTCCCGCCAAACTGTCACCCTGCCTCCCGACTCAAATTCTGCAATTTAATCTCAATTTATGGCTGAGATATTGCCTTTCTGGTGTTTGACCTATGAAGTTAGATGTCAAGCACTCAATTATTTTTTCACATCACAAAGTTCTCCCCAGAACTGATTGAATTCTTCTGCAATGAATTTTTGCTGAGACGCCCCGGTCTGTCACTGAGGCTATTCCAGGTTGCAGAGCACTAACGCTGTTACGTGCTCCCTCTTGCAGCAGTGCACCAGGCTGTAAAACAGGTTATCCTCCAAACCGGTGACCTTCCAAAGAGACTGTCCAGTATTAAAAGTAATCTCAGTATTTTATTTTAATGCTTCCAGGAAGCTTTTAAACTACAACTTCTCTAACCGTTTAATAGGGAGATAACTTTATGCAGAATTTTTTTATGGCAGCCTATGGAGGCTCACAGGGTTTGCTTACTACCCACAATGAGGACTTGTGCTTCACTCTAAAGATGTTGGAGGCTTTAGAGTAATTTCTGCACAACGCAGTGGGTGTCATTGCTGCTGAAGCCTGGTTCCTGAAAGAAAAAGAACTAAAGTGATCAAAAAGAGAAAAAATGAAACACCCCAAATTCATTTACCACCACGTCTTTAACTCCTCACATCTCTCTGCTAACGAGCAATCAAAGCTTGCAGTCACCAGTCATTAAAATCTGCAGGCTGCTTCCCTTTTGTACGGAGCCCAAGGGACACTTTGGCTCTTGTTGTTAGGGCACCCTGGCTGTAGCACACAATATTCAATGCAAATGGGTGAAAAGACAAAGAAAGGCACACACAAAAAAGCACTTTGAAATACATAATAGCTGCTTCAGCAGGGGAAGGAGTTTCAAAGTTGGTAGAGAAGCAATGTACTTGGCTCCCAGAGGTATTTGCCTGGATGGAGGCGTTTCCTCCGGAGCACTCGGCTTCTCCCTGCTGCTGCCTCTTTGCACTTCCCGGAGGAAAATTCATAATGTCTTCAAATTAGAACTCCATACCTTGTGGCACTTTGAGCCAGACTGTGAAAAGCAATTAAAAATATAATATACGGAAGGAATATAAACTCTCTTGAATCAGATCTTAACTAAATCTCCAATTAGAAGTTTCAAAAACACTTTCCCCGAAGGTGAATTATCCAATAATTGCCTTATTGCAGTCGTCAGTGACTTCTCCCCTCTTTGCAAAAAAATCTTATCAGCGGCTTTTTTTTTTCTTATGATTTTCAAAAACTCTGAAGCTTTTTTTATTTTTGCCCTGACAATTATTTTTTCCCTATAGACAATCAACAAAAATTGCAACGACACTAATTCTTTTCAGTCCCAAGGTTATCCTATTTTCCCTTTGGTCCCATGCAGTAAATTGTGATGCTCTCCTTGGGTTAATGCATGTAATAACTTTGATTGAAGGAGCAGAGTGGAGAGCAGAGTGCCCGAGAGCGCTGCCTTTCCCCGAAAGGATTCCTGATGGCACCAAAAGAGCTTCCAATCCCAAACTTCCTCTGGAGCAACTACTGGAGCCAACAGTGGCAGATGCCCCGTGTCATTTGGATCATCGTTTAATTTGGACCAGGCAAGTATGATGGCTTCATTAATGCTCATGTTGTCACCATGTTACTCAGTTGTGTGACTGAATGTGTCTTGAAGGTAGCCAAATGATACGGGTGGAAACCAGGCAGCTCATCAGACTTTTCAAAATACTCTTTCAGATCTAACATGAAGCACTCAGGAAATATGGTATCAGTTGTGCTCTAGCTTTCATCATTTGTGAGCCAAATTCATCCTACAGAGGAACCAGAAGTCTCACTTGGGATTTACAGCCCATGGGATGTGAGTCCGTTTTGCTCTTGCTATAATCCTAGCAACAGTATTCATGTTCATGTGTGTTAAAAAATGACTGGCTTGTCCTCAAGTTTTCCTTTCCTCTAGGGAAATGTGCTTTTTTTCTTTCAAAATAAGACTTAGGGTTTTATTTAATGAAGTGTTCTGTGAGCTGTTGGAGTCCTGGTTGACAAGAAGTTAGCTATGAGCCAGCAATGTGCGCTTATGGCCAAGAAGGCCCATGGGATCCTGGCTGCATTAGGAGCAGTGTTGCCAGCAGGCCAAGGGAGGGGATCCTGCCCCTCTATTCAACTCTGGTGAGGCTGCACCTGGAGAACTGGGTGCAGTTCTGGGCTCCCCAGGACAAGAGGGACGTGGAGCTTCTAGAGAGGGTCCAGTGGAGAGCAACAAAGATGAAGGGACTGGAGCATCTATCAAATGAGGAAAGACTAAGTGAGCTGGGCCTGTTTAGCCTAGAGAAGACTGAGAGGAGATCTGATCAAC
>VZSV01000054.1:3556600-3605851 GCA_013398735.1 Nothocercus julius
CCTTTTACCCTTTTTATAAAATTAATAATTAATTACTGGGTTTACTTCTCATCTACTTTATATGTGCTCAGATTACTCATGTTTGCTGGTGTTTACATGGCCTAAAACCTCCCTTGGGAGCAGGCATTTTCCATAAAGCTCCTAAGCTAACACAGTGTCCCTTTCTCCCTTGTCTTTTCCCATCCACTCTGTAGTTCAGTAGAGATCCAGTGGTCCGATTTGGGAATATCCCTGCTCAGTCTTTGCACTTTTTCTTTTAACACTGACTATTACAGACAAATTATCATGCATTAATTTCAGTGTAATGTGCTATCACTGTAATGTGGTCCACGATATATTTTAAAATTCCTTCAACGGATGCATGAACTCATTATCCATCGTGCTGTTCAGAGCAAGCATATGTGGCTTGGGTATTGCTCTATTAATCATGAGAACCCAAAAGGCTGTCTTGATTTAAGAACCCTGAACTATCAATTAAACTAATTTCTACCTGTCAGTCATAGCATTAATGATATGATTAACACGTGCAAGTTATGTTCAAGTAACATTAAAGGCTCCGATCTAAACTTGAGAACTCTACATGAACCAAAATATTCCAGAAAGTATCTGCAGAAATCTTAGCCCTGGCCACCATATGTACGTATTGCATATGTTTACTGATGTAACTGAGGATGCTGATGTACTGTAAAGTGCAAAAGCATGGATGGAGTAGCATATATTACCAGTGCTGTGTGAAATGCAGTGGTATCTTATGGCCTCCACCAAAGCTGGCTTTGATTGACTTGACTTTCATGCATTCTTCTTTCTTGAATGTATGATTTCAGTAATATAAGCAATTTTAATGTTTATGGTCAGTAAGTAAACTTTCCTAGGAAACAGGAGGATAGTGAAAATGGAGAAAGGCATCTTGAATAATCCAGTGGGTTGATCAAAGGTGCAGGAGCAAATTGCAGTGAAGGCAAGTCCATTGGAAGTCAGAGGTCAAACTACACTATCCTCGAGCCAGGATTGCAAAACTGGTTGTTATGGCAAAGCTATTTAAGCAGAAAAAAAAAATCTTTGCTTCTGATTTTAAAGAAGCAAAAGAAGTGCTGTATAGCCCAGTAACTTGTTGCTCGTCTTTTACATACAACTGGAATTCAGCTAATGCATTACTATTCTGCATTTGGCACAATGCAGAATGCACATATACGTGCGGAGATTTTGAGAGCTGCTCTGCTTCACTTTTACTAACTCAAATCCTTATTAGCCTCCGCTCAGGTTGCCTATGCTTAAAAATTTGGGGAAACATTTTTCAAAGGGATTCATACTCCTCTGTTATGGTAGGAATTCCTGAAGAAAAATCTACCGACTGCCAGAGAATGAAAGGAAATCATCTATTTAAATAGTACAAAGACTCCTAATACTGAGATATCAGTTTATTTTATTTTTTATTCAACCATGTAGCTCTGGATTTCTTTGTTTCAGAGAGGAGCAGATATATTTGCACATATGTGCCACTGTTATTTACGGAAGTGTCCCAAACCTATTAACTATTTAAAGGGCATACTGTTGACCTAAGCTGGTTTTCATTACATGGGGTAGGAAGTGCTGATATTTTAGAATCTCATTTTTTTTTCACTATCAGCCACACCTCTTGCTATGTTGTATTTTAAATGGTTATACTCCTTGTCTCCAGGCTAATCGAGAATAGGTTGCTCTTATATCTCTTGCTCATGTTATTAGTCCCTGCTCAGATGAACAGAAGACAGCTTCTATTTTTTGTTTCAGCCAAAACTCTCTTGAGTTTGACCCAAAACCGTGGGGCTCCAAAATTGCACTTTTCAGTGAATAAATGTGAAGAGCTTACGCTGGCTGTACCTTCAGCTCCCCTGGGCTGCACTGGAAGGTAGATATCTGAGAGGTCTTCAGGTGTTTTTGTTGCAACACAATGGTAAATAATAAAGCTTTAAACTGAGACTGTATAAACAGTATAACCTGTAATTGCCAAATGCAAATGTGTAAATAGAGCTCTAAACGTGCATAAAAAAAGATTATGCTGCTGTTGATTCCAGATTATACAAGTAGCTGACATGGTGATTGAGCCTCCAAGAGGAAAAAATCAGTTTTCATCCTAAAAGGTAGTCTAAGTCTTGTGATCCATGCAGATGTCTTTATGAATAGTTTTTCTTCATAGTGTATCTAATGATCAACAGACTCAAGCTGTGCAGAAACTGTGGAGAAAATAGGGTCCTAAATTCAAAAACATTTCTTGCCTCCCTCCGGTCCTGAAACCTGGAGGAAAATGGGTTTTAAACATTGGAGATCCTGTCAGAGGAAGGCTTTGGAAGGAAGGTGGTGGTGGCTCCCAGCAGCAGGGATCCTGGAGGGAAAAGATTCAGTGGCCATAAACCCTCTGAGTCCTTCAGACTATCTCAGCAGCAAGCAGGGTCGACTGCCCAAAGGCCTTGGTCTTTTTGGTTCAGATTGGGAAGAGAAAAATAAAGTTATCAGACATTTGTGTCCTTCAAGTGTTACGTTTAAGAAAGAAAATGGAGAGAAGGAACTACCAGGTAGAAGTCTTTGACAGATCACGTCATAGGAAAACCTTCAGAGCTGTGCAGTAACTAAGGAACAGTTTAGTGTGGGTAAGTGACTGTTTCTGCCATGCAAGAAACCTTTTTCCATGTTACTGGCTTATTTCTATGCCTATTTCACAGGGATTTTCTCCACCATACAGACTACCACGGACCTACAAGCAACACCCTTCCTCTGACTCCCCCTGTGTTGACATATCTTAATCATCAACCTCCCCTTTACAGCTAGCTTGGTTAGTCTCATTCATTCATCATCTCCTCTGGCCTTCCCTTTGGCCTTCCCTTTGTGTCTGGCTTTGGGGAAAAAAAAAAAAAAAAAAAAAGCTTTTTTTTTTTCTTTTTTTAGTTTTCTCTCTTCTGTTGTATTTTTTACTCCTAGAGCTCTGAAACATCTTACCCTCTTTTGTCACCAGGTCAGCAGGGGATCTCAAGGTGTCTTTTGGCTCAGTCACTGGTGACTGCACCCAAGAAATGATGAGAGAAGTGGGGAGAAAAGGGGGAATCTGAGTATCATGTAATATAGAGGCTTTTATTTTCAGGCTTTTATTTTCACACATATATCCCTCTTCTATGAAAACAAGATTTACTCTATGTATTATTATAAATCTGTAGTTAATTCAAAAGAGAACAAATTTCCTTCCCATTTGGCAGATTTTTGTACCAATATACTTTTCCAGTCTAAAACTTTGTACTTTTTACAACCCCTATTTATAGTTTGCACCTGCATCAGTTAAGTCTTTTCTATGTGTGGCTAATATGAGTTTTCCAGGCAATTAAAGCAAGCCTCCTGAAGAACTCTATAACACTGTTAACTCTCTGATGGCAGAACACAAACCTGCTAGGAAAAAACACCAGTCCAATAACCTCCACCTGAGCAGTAACGAGAAGTACTTTTGTGAGTTATGTGGTGCTCTTAAAAGCAAATATGAAATGATGGTTGGTGGGGAGATTTTAGATGCAAACTACCAGCGTAACAGTTCTGTCAGCACCCACAACTGGTGCCTAGTTTCCAAAGATTTAGGTCCCATTAAGTCTCCAAAAACACCCAGCACATCACACTGCAGCTGTCAATGTGTTATTTCCAGGCAGAATTTTAGAAGAGCCCGATGTTTGGTGAACTCAGCTCTCGTGTTAATGTAGACACTTTGAAACCTAAATGGGACCTGAGATAATATATAACAATCCTTTTATTTGCCAGTAGTCATGGGATGCTTGCAAGGATCTTTGTTCAGTGGGGAGCTGCCATTAAAGACAGAGCACAGTGCAGTGATAAAATCTTCCTTGTGAGGGGAATAATACTTCTCAGATAATCTGGCTGATTCTTCAGGCTGTTAGGAAACTTCAGCTTGATGTAAGTTCATGATACTTAAGTATGTGAAGCCTGAATTATTTTTATTTCACTTTTTTTTTTTTATGTAAAAAATCAAGTTTTAGCTGTTGCCTGAGCAGGTTGGGCCCACAGCTCCTTTATAGAAGCTGTTCACCTGCTAAGGTCATTTTGGTATTAATCCAAGGATTAATCGTGTTTTTATTTAAGGGATTCTCAGATACGGACCTGTAGTCCCTCAAGTACTTGGCATATGCTTGGGAACATCTGTCAGATACTTCTCCTGTAGTCTAAAGACTTTCATTCTTTTTTTTTTTTTTTTTTTTTTTCTTTTGCAAGGCATATTAAGTTTACTGTAAGAGTTGCTCAAAAGGTGATTAGTGATTGGAGCTTGTGTTAAGCAATGTGAATATCAGTGTTAACATAACTGGATTTCTCTTCAAAGCAAGCATAGCAGTTTGAGTTCCTCCTTGTCCTCAGACCTGTAACTACAGCAATATCTTCCTTGGGAGCTGGAAAAAATGTTTGGAATCGTGGTAATCTCCTTCTAGGCAGCTGAAGGACTTGCCATACTTGGTGGTTCCTCTGGCACTTCCTCCGGGGAGGAAGAGCAGAACTTCATTCTCTAGTGAGAAAGGCCTCCATTCGTTTGGTTATTCTTCTCTCAAGAGCAACATAATTGCTATCAATCCTATGCTTTGAGATTGTAATATATAGTCTAATAACTTGTAAAATTGCCTTTATTGCTGACCGTGCCAATACTCCAGACATCTAGCTGCACTGCACTGGAAGAATGTGGAAATTCTGAGGGCAATATTTGGGCATGAGGAATGTATTTCGAAACAACCATGTTTTACAAAGAAGAGCATCTGGTAAAGCTGTCCTAAAACAGCTCTGCTGTGTGAAGTATAAACACGGCCCTGAAAAGAGTCTTGGGTCCTAGTGCCACCAAAAGTGGAGAAGGTCAGTTCCAGGTGCATCCTCCTCACATCCGTGTTCCCCAGGATGCTCTGAATTGTGACCTTCAAATCAAATATGTCCATGTTCTCCAGGGTGAGCTGAACAGCGACCTTCAAATCAAACATGTCCGTGTTCTCAAGGATGCCCTGAAGGGTGACCTGCAAATCAAACACTTCTGAAACGTGTAGACCAAGTCAGCTTGGCACCACATGTAATAACGAACAGAAAATCTCAGAAGTAGTAGGTGGAATAGGGGAGATAATGATGTTGTACAAAAAAAAAAGTTGGTGGAACTTCAATTTATTAGCTTTTTGTTATATAAAAAATGCAGTGTGGGGGAGGCTAACCTTATTCACTGGCTTCAGTCAAGAATGTAAAAAAATCCTTTATATTAAAAATAATGAAAACATTCTGGCTTAAAAGCACAGGGGAAAAAATGCAGAAGAAGAATTGTAACTTTGGATTCTCTCAGTCTCAAATGTTCCCGTTTTCTTTTATTCCCCCTATCTTGATGAACAAAAAAACCCCACTGCTCTCTTGGCAAGTCGTGCTGAAATAGCCGGCTGCGGCACTACGCTCCTGCCAATCGCCGAGGATCAAAAAAAGTAGCACAGCCACACAGGAGACTCAAAATACACGTTGTGCTGCTCATCGCGGGTCAGTTTTGTACAGTACACATATGATTGCAAATTCTATAAGGAAGGTAAGCGAGATTTCTAAAAATGCGGCCTCCTCCATTAGTGCTGATAAGTTTGTGTTAATAAGACACGGTTTCATGGGATTTTTCATGTTTTAGACATGATTTATGAGGAAATTATCATCATCTGTCATTCCGAGCGTTTCCAGAGGGCGCAGTAATGATGCCTGTCAGTTACTCTGCTGCTGGCGGTGGGAAATGTGTGTGTATTTTCTGATGTTTTTTGGCGATGACAGATGAATAGTGTCCTCCTTAGCACTAGATACTTAAATATAAACTAGCATTGGATGGATAGAGAAGCACATTTCTGATGAGCAAGCCTGCTTGATTTGTGCCAAGCAAGCCTGGCCTTGAATTCGTTTGCCCTGAACAAAATGGTATTGTAAGCCAGGGCCTAAAGTCTTGTTCGAGTTGCAGTACCACAAAGGAGATAGCCGGAACATTTGCAGACTGTGCTTAATGATGTATTTAAGGAAAAATCCCAAGTTATTTCTGGTTTTCACCCACTGTGAAATAACCAAAAGAAGGACAAATAGAGAAAAACTGTGTTAAATTAGGTTTTAATGTTCTGTCCTTGACAACGTCTTCCAGACCTTCCTTTTCTACCCTTTGGTCCCTAAGATGCTCAGGACTGAGGAAGAGTAAGGGCACCAGGACAAAACCTTGGCCTTGCTTCCAGCTGGCCAGCAGTCTCCTGCTATGCTTATTAAAATCATTGCATAAATTTATGTATTACAACTCCATGGGAGCCCAGCCTCATTCTCCTTGCTGCTAAGTGGCTGTAGATTCAAGAAGAGATGGTCTGTCCTTCCATGCACTGTCCCAGATATATTTTGGTGAACACTTTCTAACAGCTAAATTCATAGAGGCCAGAAAAGATTATTGTACCTTTAATAAGTGCTAACGAATGCTGTGAAGTAGTAAAACAAGCTGTGTGTTAAATTATATCTGTATTCCTTCTGTATGGCCCTAATTGCTCCGATGTTCTCCTGACCAAGTGGCACTTGGTGGCAGTAGGTTTTTACAACTCCTTGGAGAGCTCTTCGCATCCCTGTAGACCACTCTCACTTTCCACTGCCTGGGCTCTTCTAGCTGCTTAGTCAGGACTCCTTTAAGCCTACAAGTTTAATCAGTTTATGCCAAATAAGAATTGGTGCTAGTGATGGGGCTTTTGCATTTCAAAGGGCTTTGGGTTTTACAGATGTGACTCACAGCAGCAGCTGAACCCTCCCCATAATCAACATAATAAAAATCCTAGAAAATGTATCTGTAACAGGCTGTGAGAGGATGTTTCCATTTAAAACAGGGCAGAATCAATCCCAGTATTGTTATTCTTTACATATATTTGGGTTAGACCTTAAAATAGGTGATGGAGATTTCAGAGGCTTCCATATCATTTTCGCTCTCCAGAAGTGAAATTCTTCCCATTTCCCAAACCGTGCATGCCTTGCTGCATTTTAAGCCTCTGGCCTCTTCCTTTTCCTTCCCTCCCCCCCTTCCCCCCCTCATCATGTTTTAGGCATTTGAAGTCTGTCATTTTATCACATTTCTCTTCAGACTGATGCTTTTGAGACCAAAGAATCCCAATTCCTTTGGCCCGCCTCATAGGTCACAGCGGATCTCTGTATCTCCAGCAGTGAAAAAAGGTAAGATTTTTTTTTTAAAATACCTCTTTGGAGCTTGAATTTAATGGATTTGGCATAGATTGAAGTTCTTAATTTAGCTGTGGTTTTTGACAGTTAAGGCCTTTCTTGGTTGTGAAGCCCTTGACTCCACCAGTGACACCACTCGCTGCGCTCCATTGAGCGGAGTTTACAGAATAAAAGTAAGAAATAAGGGAGAGAAATACCCATATGAATGATTTATAAGTAACTGTTGTAAGTAAATGGGTAGTTGCACCTCAGGTGTGTTGTGTTTTTTTATNAGATATTTTGTTAAAGTATTGTCTTTAAATAGTATTGTGGCAAAGAAGGAAAAACAAGTATTTTCATGTCCATATCACTCGGAATTCATATGAAGACCCTCGTAGCATAAATCCACAATGTTTTTACGTGCAACTAGCCATCGTGCACCATAGAGGAAAATGAATCCATTAATATTGGCCTTATTGATCAGAGACTAATGAACTCTGCTTATAATGTGTTGTGTTTTAAATGTTTGTTGAACCTTATAGTCCTTTTTCCCTTAGAATTTATTTGTCGTTATTTCTGCGTTATGATCCTGGGAGAAATTGCAATAAGGAGGCATCATTTTGGTTTAAAACTGCATCATGCAGTTTGATCTACAAGTCTGGTACACTTCCTTTTGCTCCAGCGATAAATTATGACTTGGGGACATGAGAAGCAATGGGGTGGTTTAAGTGAATGGCTGCTGGGATCATGGGTAGCATGTGGATGTTGGATGAGTGAATCACCAAAATGCTTCCTTACCAGATGTCACATTTACCTGCATTCAGGAGGGAGCTCAAAAACATGTTGCCACCTCCGGCGTGCTAAATGGCATCCAGAAGAGGAGAGTTTAATTATTTTGCATTCTGAACGGGCTCCGTATTTACAGATCTCCTCACTACTTATGGATAATAAGGAACATGTTCTCTGTAACAGCATGAGGAAACACAGTGCGAAGGTTATGAGCAGCTGCCTTCCCCATGGCTTTCCCACCCGCTCCTTGGACATTGCCCTATTTTCGTACTTTTTCAGCCTTTGGCATGGGAGAGCAGAATAGGAAGCCTTGCTTTAGCAGAAACCCAGCACAAAGCCCATCTGCACTGTGCGACTCAACAGCATCACTCAAAGAAGATGCTGGGCTGCAGCAAGGGAAAAAAACAGAGGCTACGTCATTCATGAAGATAACAGCTACGAAAAGGGGATAAATGGCTATGCTTAACGTTATTTAATTCCAGTCAGTAGTTTACAAAGTTAGAGAGGGTTCTTTCAAATTGGGATTTGAAAAAGGTGTTGCATGTGGGAATGCTCTCTAGCCACAATTTTGCAACGTGTAGCAATTGCAAAAATGCCCCAATTGCCAGAAATATGGCCAAAATGCAAGAGATGCTGGCTACTTGCAAAAGGCAGCAAGTAAAAAGTGAGCTCTGAGTCACTTCCTTCCACCGTGTTCATATCTCTCAGAGACCACAAGCAGCAGCTCTTAAATCTTATCCCAGACACACGGCGATAATCATGCCGGAATACATGAGCAAGCTCCAATAGCAGACACACTCCATCCACATCCGAGCTCACCCCCGTAACTATAAATATCTTTTATAGGTATAAACATCGGTTATCCAGCAGCTCCTGTTGTATAGGAAGCTTGATTAGATGATAGCGAGTGATAAATAACACTGTGTGCGTGGCTGATTGTAGCACCGATTCATTTGCAGCAAGTCCACAGTATTTCACGGGTATAACAAGCCAGGCTGCAGGAGACGCAAGACTGCATGCAAGCCATTGGGCTGAAGTCCTTGGGTTGTCTTGGCCTCCTTGCACTGCTTGAGGAGGGTGGTTTCACACTGGGTGTTGCTGGAGGGAAAGGTAAGTCACCCTCCCCTGCCTCTGATGCTGCTTAAGGCTCACTTAGCTGCTTTGCACAGCTAGAACGGACCCACTGCAAAAAAAAAAAAAAAAAAAAAAAAAAAAAAAAAGAGAGAGAGAAAAAAAAGGCAGAATGATGTTTGTTCAACATTTTCCAAAGAAAAGAACACTGCTAATATGTTAATGGCTCTGAGGCTTAAATTATGAGACTACTATAAAGACAGAAAACCCTCTAGACCAAAAAAAAGTGATTCCAGCCATGTAAATCCAAAAGCATGTCTCAGCTAGTTTGATATTTTAGGACGTTGTGTTGTATTTGGAGGAATTTTTAATTCTACTGCAGATAGTTATTTTCGAGCTCCTGGGCAGGCAGGAGTCTCTGGAGGCCTGAGTTGCATTTATTACAACCTCTTTAAGAGACTTCTCTGATGCTAGGCTCTAGCACGAGAAGAGTAAATTAATCATGAATAGGCAGTGCAATTCCCTCTCCAGAGTCCTCTGGTCAAATTAATATAATCAATATAGCACAAACTGTCAAGCGCTTTCTCATATTTATGCCACTTTTATAGCTTTTACCTCTATGACAAAATAGACCCACTAGAATGTGGCCACACTGTATTATATGGTCACATCTACAGAACGTGAAAAAGATTTGCAAGAACCTCCAGCTTTATTGGCTTTGTATTTCCTATTTATAAAGTCTGCACCTCTATACTGGATACCCATAAGAAATATAAAAGGCATGAGACATGTATATGAGCAACATATATAATACAGAGAAGGGTTTGTAAATGTGGCAAGAAGCTCAGCCTTGTGTTTGGACAAGCCAGGGAGCAAGAAATTGAATCTGCAAGGTGGGATTGACCGAAACCGTTGTCTGTCAACTGCCAAGTGTCCAGACCCTGTCTTGGTGTCAATGTAATGAAGGCATTGACCTATTCCTACGTCCAGCTGTGCATCATTATCAAGATGAAGGAGAAGGAGGAGAAATGTTCTAGGCTTAATGGCAGCAAAAGTGGCTGAGTTTAGTCCAACTCCATTAAAAAGATCTCCAAGATGCTGTGCCTGCAGGGACCCAACGTGAGAGCTTGAGCAACAGCCAGGCCGTGGGGGCCGCCAAAAGCCTGTCGGCTGGACAAAAGTGATTTATGCGCAAAGTTAGCTGATCAGCCTGCTGGAAGATGATCCTACTGATTCCACGTAGGGAAGAGTTACCGTGGAGCTGACGTGCCTCGTTCGAGCAGCCGAACCAATTTATGTTGTTCAGACTAATGGCTAAGTGTTGTAATCTGCTTAAACCAGAGAACAGATTGAAATCCTCAGCAACGATACAATTAATGCTCTTCCCAAAGCATTACCATATTTGATGGAGTTAGTTTCCCATGATTTAGGCAAAAGAAAAAGGCTTTTGACATTAGATTCTTAAAGCCTTAAGATGCAGAGCAGAGGCTGACATGTGAAAAGCAATTAGAGGGTGATTCATTAATCATGTACAGAGCAGTGGACGGCTCACGGCTGGGTAAGATTAAAAATAGAGGGAAGAAATTAGCATGCTTTTTGTGCTACCTTGGCATGCGGTACCAACTACTAGCCTGCTTTTCTCGGCTATTTTAATATTCATGTTTAATAAACAAGGGAGCCTTTCAGATCCTGCAGTAGAAGAGGTGGTGTCTCTTTCAGTCTAGACAGATTTTCATATTACAGAGTGCTTCCTTGCTCGTTATCATGGGGTTTACATTTTTATTTTTGAAGCCTAATCGGCTTTATGTATTGCCAAGGGATAACACAGGTTATGCAGAAGAAAGAAAGTGTCTTCAGAAACTCAGATTAACTCTGGCACTGTGGTTTGCTTTCTCTTCCAGTTTCCCGATGGCACGTGTCCCTTTATGCGGTTGAATAGCATCCCACCGTCTCTGCCTTGCTGACCCCAGCTCGCTCAGAACGGAGCACTGATGTAGTCTAGGTAGACCTTCCCATGCATCAACAGTCATGAGCTGATGAGCTGCACAACAACCATCAGATGAATTTAGCAGATTTTCATGTTGAGGTTCTTCAGGCTTGCAAGAACATCCTTGAAGCATCTTGAAGGTAGTTTCTTTGGTTGTTACTATCCAAAGCATTTCCTCCTTGAAATAACTCCTTTTGCCTATGCTGTGTACAAGCAGGGTTGTGCAAAGCAGCTCTAGGGGGCTTCCCAGCTGACAAATGCCCATTAATCTTGTAACAAATTTCTCAAATGAGATCAAATAAAAAAAAAAAAAAAGATCAAAACAAATAGCAGACTAGAGCCCATCCTTTTAGGACACATCCATAAAAGGAGGGGTGTTTTTGTTCTGTGTTTACATATGCTGTCCCACTGGCTGAGGAAAACAGCTCAAAACGACAACCACAAACGTAGCAGAGCTGATACTGTTCAGTGCACTGATAATATGGTTAAAAACAGAACCAAAACTGAAGAGGATTCGGAAATACCAGGGCCATCTGTGGGTTAATCGGATTAGCTGTTGGAGCGATGGGATTAGCGGCTGCGCCTTGAGCGGCATCGCTGCCTCCATTGGCACGACTGGATCCTGCAAGGCGAAAGCCCGTGGAGCTCTTCCCAGCGCCGCTTCCAAGCCAAGCTCCGCTGTAATTGCCATCCCTGGGAATTCTCATGGAGGGACAGAGCCAAGATGAACAAAAGAATTACAAACCAAATGTAAGCTATTAAACAAAAAATAGCATCTTATTAGATAGTTGGCTTTTTTGTATTGGTATGGGTGGCAGGCAGATAAAAGCTTTTTCTTGCTTGGCTTTTGCTGGCTCTCACTCTCATTTCTGACCACATGCAGTTCTTTTGTGGTTAGCAGTTGCTGCTACGAAATACATCTCTGCAAGCTGCATGTTGCCATCACAATGACAGTGGCTGGCAAAATGTATGGCCCGGAAAATAAGCGAAGCTACTGTCGTAATTCAGAGCGGAGGTGGGACGTAATGGCAAGTATTAAATATCACGTAACTCTGCCCGCGCTGGGACTTTTGGAAGCCAAACTCTGGGTAGGCATGAACCATAAAAGCTTCGTTAGATGCTGATCACCCTTGACAGATAGTTTTGCACAAGAGCTCTCCCACCAGCCTAAAAGCAATTTACTGCTTCCTCTGCCATCTATATGGCTGGATCTGACGAGTATCAGTCTTTCTCCATCCATCCTATATGGGGTTGGCCAGTCTATACTGAACCAAGAATGTTGAACCTATCTTCTGGAGGAATACATATATATATATATATATGCACATATATATATTACATATAAATTATAAGTAATAGATGATGTATGTGATCTTTTTCATCATAGTAGTAAATTGATTAATTTGATTATTCATTATTTATCTAGGACTTTGAATTACTGATGCATAATATATGCCTTAGTTTAGTCAAGAAAGGGTCTGCAATTAGAAACTTATATGGTTGATTTTCTTCCTTCCTCTCCAAACTTGAGGAGTTATCGGAGTAAATAAAAGCAGCCATGTGAATGTTTTTTGAAAAAACATTCATTTCTTTGGTGGACCTACATGGCAAACATAACTGATTGGCCAATGTAGAAGCTCCTCAGGAAGAAAAGAAAAAAAGTCTGTATTTGTCAGAATGGTGAGAGGAAAGGGTTTTTCTAGTATTAGGCATTTTCAACTCATAGGATTTATTCCACCAAGTTCAGGCGTCCCTTGACCAGGTTATTCATTTTCCTGCATTTTCTCTTTTTCACTTCCCAAACAGGCTTGTGCCTTAATGCAGGAGAGACGTGGGTTGGTGTTGAGTCTCAGATGGACGGTTTATTACCTTCTCTCCAATCTCTCCATCTCTGAGGAGAGAAGTTTCTGCCTCTCCTCAGCGATAGACTCTGACATCTCTCCCGGAGAGAAGGTGAAGTGAGCAATAGCCTTGGCACTTGGTCTGCCTGCCTTTCTGGTCATCTCCCGCACAGGATGAAACTGCGAACAAAATCATCGGCTTCATGAAATCCAAACTGTCTTCCTTTTCTGAGCAGTGTAAAGTGAACATGTTGCTAAAGTGTTATTCCTTCATAAGATGCCTTTCGAAAAGCATTTAATGAAGTAAAAGTTGAAAACTGACAGAGTAATAGTTGAATTTTGCCTTTTTTTTCTGGTTTAAAGTATACATTCATTTTCTTTTTTTACCTCTAGCTTGTGCCCATACATCATTTTGCCTTACTGCTCTAGGATGGGAATAACTGCGTGCAACCCTGAGAAGTGTTCTCATTATTTTTGCCTTGCTATTGCACAATTTGAGATACGTTGTATCCAAGGCACTATATAAAAAAAGCAAATTAAAATTGAATTGCAGCAGAGCTCCTAAAAGAATTCATTGCACTTTGCAGAGTTTACTCCTAAGTATGCTGTGTGGCTCAAATGGACAATTAAATGCAAGGAATTAGTATTAATGTGCTGGCTTGGAATAATTGTTGAATATGTATTTATGTACGCCTCATTCAGTATGTTAATTGCAAATAATACTAGTGATTTGCACTTGTCCAGAATGCCTCGGCAAGGGAGAAATCATTTTGCTGAGCAAATTCACTTTCCCTGCATGGTTGAGTGGAATAATAGTTTCTTCTAGGTGCGCTATTCAGGAATGGATAGGTTGGCTAGGCGATAACTTCCGACGCGAGCGCTACTTTTGTGGCAGTAGCTATGTGTTTTCATATCTCTTATGGAGGAACGGAATAGCTGAAGAAGGAGCACACCTGACATGATGCTCTTCTCGGAGGGCAGTTTTGCAGCTGTGCACCCTCTCAAATGACTGGTAGGAATCACTGGGTGCATTTAGAAAATTCAAAAGATTTTTCTATGTCGTACTCCATTGATCCTGATGCTTTAAAAAAAAAAAAAAAAAAGAAAAGAAATTTTACACTGCTACTGACATATTCCCCCAAACCTACTTGTACAGTCAAACTCGCTTTTACTTTATGAGAAGCGGTATATTCTATTTTAATGATTTTCACCGCTATACTTTCTGCTCTCGTCTTTAGGAAATGGCTAATGACCTGATGCTGTGTAGTGCTAATGAGCTTTCCATCCACGGCAGCTGCTGGATCTGAGGTGGCCTTGCAGGAAGAGCTGAAGAATAGAAATTCCCCCTCAAAGTAATGTAAAACCCTGCAGAATTTCCAGTTCTCCTGTGACTTAAGTAGGTGAGAATTGAAGCTTTAGAAGATATAAAGGAGGGACACATGAAATATCTGGTAGTTTTGTGATCAGTAGGGAACTAAAGCCTTGGATCTCTGACAGAGTCCCCATGCTCTTGGCTGAAGAAACTGAGGAAAAAATATGAAATAGAAAGAGAGAAGTACTGACTCATTCCTCATTTGCTTTCCAAGCTTACTCCAGGCCTGTCTCAGCCTCTACTTCTGGACAGAAAGTGGACATGAGAAATTTTCAACAACAGGTTAGTGATATGGAGATTTAAACTGTAATTAAGATTTGCTGTCAAGATCTTTGTCATGTTCATTTTTAGCTCTTGTTGCCCATCTGGAATACAAGAGAAAGAGAGAAGATTCCCCATTTTTCCTTGGCTTATGTGAGCTTTTCTGTTTTTGTAGTAAGAGCTTGAGGTCTAACTACCTTTAGATAATCATTTATTTTAAGGAGCGTAATTCTGTCATGCCTGCTGCCAAGTCCTAGATGCACTCTTTGAGGTTCCTCAGCCTTTCATTATAGCTTCTTTTTACCTTTTAGCAGGAATTTGAGCTTTCCAAACCTAACATTTTACTATTGTCTAATCGCAGGTGGAGTCTAGCACAACAAATGGGTTAATTCTCAGAATCTGCCATGTTTCAACATTGCACCTCAGCACTGTGTAATCTCTGCGACGTTTGAGTGCCCAAGCACTGGGGGGTCATTGGGAAGGAAAGCTCTCAGTACATCTTCCCATGGTGTGCAGTGAGATGTATCTGCAGGTAAATAAGGTGAATCCAAAGATGTGGTACCTAGTTTTATGCTAAGACCAGCTACGTGTATTTATACCTTTAGTATTCACTCTAGTATGGAAAGCAGAATGCACGGAATTTTCTTTTGATTTTGTATATATAATAAGTGATCTCTGCTTTACTTTGGTTTCAACTTGATATTTTACACTTCTGGGGGGGGGGGGGAAGGAAGAAAAATTTATCCTTATTTCCCTGCGGTAATCAGAAACAATTTCGAAGGCTACCAACATTTATGACCTTCAAAAGAAGTGTTCTAGTAAGACCTATATCCATCACAGTGGGCTCAGAGGAGTGTAATGAGGGAGAAAAACATATGAGTTTTATTACTGGAATAATTATTCAAAAGGGATAGTCTTAGGGGATTTTCTGGATACAGAGCTTTTGTTAAAAGAAAATTGATATTTGATCTATTCCAAAGAATTGAATACTGCAAAGCAAGAGCAATCCTTCCACCCCTGGACTCAAATATTGTCTGTAAAGAAGCAGTTCTGCCAGTTTGAAAAGTCCGTCCCTGAGCAATACACTGAATTCAGGCATTTTCATCAGGTGTCACCAAATCTTCTATGTGGAAAGGGTGACAAGAAACCACTTCTGGTGTTTGAGGGGGCAGAATGGGGGCTAATGTCTAGCTGTGTAGATTAAAACATTACTTTTAATTGTTAGAGTAAACATTTAGTAGCTATTGCTAATTTAGCATTTAATGGTTGTCCCTAAGAATATCAGGAAGTTTTCATAAAGATCCAAACATTCATCTTAATATTGCTAATGACCAAATATCGATGCATTCGCCACAAAAAGTCAATCCTCAGGGATACCTACACCAGTCTAAATGTGCTGCAAAAGTAATTTTTAAAGAAAACAGTTGTCACGCCAGGCCTGCTATTGTGTTATGTAGATGGAAAAAAATAAAATCAAACAAGTCTGAATGAATGAAACAGGTCTAAAGGGGGCAGAACGAGGTCGCTTTGCATGTTTTGACAAGCATGTCTATGCATCCAAGTATGTGGCTTTCAGCTGAAATTGATATATACAGTTGATATATACTATGCTATTACTATTGCTATTATCATTATTAAATAGATAAGTACAGTAACTTCAGCCATTTTAATATTAGTAATTCATTGAATAGTGGAAACTAACACGGTCAGGCTCTGTCCAAGGATAAATATGCACCACATCTCAGATTAAAAACAAAACAAAAAAAAACTCACGTTTAAATATCAAAACAGGCCAATTCAGTAAGTCTACTTGAGGTATATGTTTTGTCACATAGTGGACTACAGTAAGGCTCTAAAATTGAGAAGGGCTGCAGGGGGTAATGTTGCACCCGTAGCGATCCCCGGGGCTTTGGGTGGCCTCCCAGAAGTCCATCAATTAGTGACACTTTGATTTGAGAAGGTAAAAGGTCTCCTGTCCTGAACTCAGGACATGAAGTGGCTTTTTGAAATCAAATTTGGAAGCGATCAAGGCTGTCATTTGTGGGGATATCCTGGTAGTTCTCATTTTTCAGCTAGGATTTCAAATCAGATACAATGCTGAGCTTCCTGAGAAATGGGACAAAAAACGGTTTAGATAACATTATCATAATAACATTATAAAAAGTATGCCTATCTTTGGAAGGTTTTTGTGGGCCTCAAAACCTACTCCAGAGATACAAAGGACAGATAGAGATATGGGCTGTCAGAGAAAGTTTTCTTTATCTGTCCATCAGTGCTGGGACAGCTCGGATGCTCATGAACCAGCTTCCGAACTTCCCATTTTACCGCAGAGCAGCAATTTAAAGTCAAGCGTTTCCTTGGCCAACCTCTAACCTTTCTGCTTGTCAGTCAGATTTTTCAAACCGGGAGTGAGCGCAGGAAATTCCTGTGTGAAGCAAGATTGAAAAGATCACGACTCCTTGCTTGGTAAGGAGTGACACAAGTGACAAATGAAAGGGAACTCAACACAAATGTATGCGGGAGGGAAGGCAGAGGGACACAAGTAACAATTTTACCCCTTCTGACAATAGAATAAACACAGATCGTGTGATGACACGGGCAGGCTGCCACCACGGAGGGAGGAAAGGATGCGGGAAGCAGTGGCGCTTGCTGGGCCTACACAATCTCTTAGGGGGCCTAAGAGATTGAGGAGAGAAGGCTGGAAACATATATTTGAAAACGTTGCTACTGATACTGAGCTCACAGAATCATAGACTAGCTGAGGCTGGGAGATAACTCTGGAGATCGTCTAGTCCAAGCCCTTGCTCAAAGAAGGGATGATGCGAGATCGCGATTCACCGTGATGTGAGAGTATCATGATTCAAGAAGAATGATGATCTAACTCAACTTTAGCCTGTTCAGTGTTTTGAGGGTTTTCCCTGCACCGTTTTGCTTTGGATTTACCCCACTGCACCAGATAAACGTTCGCTCTGAGAAACAGAGACTGTTCATTGAAAATCTAATTTGTGAATGATGGCCAACTGTTATAATAATAGAGAGATTTTGGGTATCTGGGAGGAAATAAAGAAAAACAAGAAAATGTATGAGGTCCTTTAAATTTTTCATCCTTTCTTTATCTTTCATATTGGCTTTTCTCTTGGGCTTAATGTTTGTGCCTTGGCTCTGAGTGCCAAGGAGACTTCTTCTTTTGGCCTCCTCTCTCTATTTAAACATTTTCACGATGTGAAAAGATGTCTTTATGACGATACTTTTGCTTTATGGCACTCTGAACATTACATTTTGATGCTGCTGCAGTAAAATTAGAGGATGCGATGAAGTTCAGTGTAGAATATGCTACCAAAGTATCATTTAAAAAAAAAAAAAAAGCTCATAAAATATTGTCTTGATAGACAATTTACTGGAAACTTGGGGAGCGGGAGAGGCAGAGGAAAATATTTTGAAAATATTTTGGTTTTTGCTTATATGATTTGATTTGTCAAAGTTTGGCTAGATTGGTATCACTCCCAAACTGGTCTCGTGGGTTTTATAGTATTACTTCTCCTACAGAGAGTGTCTCCCAAAACAAACAGAAATCTTGAAAATTATAGAGTTCAGTTCAGACCAGAGGAATAATGAAAAGCTCAAATTTTAAATTGTTGCTGATCACTACACTGTGTAGTTTCCACTATGTGAGAATGACAAACTCACAGATTTTATCCATCTAAATTCTATTTAAAGTCTTTGTCATAAAAAATAAAAAGAAAAAAAAAAAAGAGGGGATGGCTTTAGAAATTCTGAATATCCAACATCTGGAAATCATATCCCCTATAAAATTTACAATTTCAAAATGATCTCCATATTAGTAAACTAAAATTTTAACGAACGTCCTCACACTTTCCTGATCATTATCTGTATCCATTCAAGTAGCTGAAATTAAGGTAATGAGATCTAAACTTGGTGATGGTGGGAGATATTTTGAATCCTGCGGGTTTTTGTGTTTTCATAGCTATTGTTTCCTAACTTTGCACTATTTCCTAACTTGATATCTAGTCCAGGTGGAGACAAAGAAATATATAGAAGAAAATGCAGATGTTGAGCTGGGAGAAAAAAGGAGGGAAGGAGAAAGTGTTTTTATATCTGAGACTATACAGTTTAAAGTTTTAGGTGGTGAGTAATCTTGTCTACCAAGCTGATGTCAAAGTTTCTGTAGATACTGTGATTTCTTACCTGTATTTGAAATACTTCAGATTGACAACTTGTCAAAAATTAGCTTGGTGAGTTGTGGTTAGATGCATTGACCCTCACGTGTGGATGCATTAGTTGCTTCCTTATTCAGTCTCTGTTTATTGGCCAATGCCATTAAAATTCTTGGAGATTTAACTTATTTGTTTCACAGCCTGGTTTTGAAGAAAAACAGAACTAGGAGAATAGGGATTAAGATTCATCAAATGTGCTAAGCATTAAGGTTCTCAATATTCCTTTATTTTGATATTTAGAGAACACTTTTATTGAAGACTTGAACCATAACAATCAAGTTTGTTTTCTCAGTATGACACAAAGATAGAAGCAAAATGTTCTGATTCTATGGAGGAAATTTTGGATCCTGACCCCATGCTTGTTGATCCCTTCTGCATTTCTCCCTTATTTGCACTTCTATAATTCTATGAGATATTCTGGGAACACTTCTGTTTAATGCTAAGCTGAAAGCAGACGTTGCATGGCCTGCTCAGCTGACACATCTATCTAAATAATTAAAAGGATTGTCCATTAAATACTTGCAGCCTCGTGATACATTTCCCAGTCATGAGAGTCAATCATTTAGGAGGTCGGCTCAACCTTTCCTGCATTTACTTTTCTATAAATTAACATCTGACCATAAAAAAGGTATTGCTGTCGAAGTTAAGATACTTTAATGTGCTAGTGAAGATAGAAACTATTGCCTGCCAATATAAAAAGAAATTTCCAGGAAAATAGACTTTTACATCTCTACCTCGACCACGATCACTTTATATTCACTGGCATTGATTTATGAGAGAAATGAGGGGCGGTAGGATCTATCTGTAGCAGCCATGATCTTTCTTCCAGCTGCAACAAAGCGAAGTTGAGACTTGGAAACTGAAACTATTTTTACAATTCCATAAATTAATTTTAATTTAGCTAGAGAACCTATTATCCTACTCTGTCTGTACATGGAATGGAAGCAGGGTTGTCCCTCATCTTCATCAGACTTCATTCCAGGTCATGCTGCCATTCAGCCTTGCGATAGTGACCATCAGGCGTGGACTTACCCTGTAATTACTGAGAGATGCTTGCCAAAATGTTGCATTATTGTTAGTTTGGGAAAATTTGGGACTCCTGGGAGCTACTGCAAATAGAAGGGTCAGCTCTTGATCTTCTAAGACCTTTTGCTGTGATTCCTTTTTATTTTATTTTATTATATTTGCTTTGGGATGTTCCTGGTGAACTCTTGTTTAGGCTTAGATATCTCAAATACATTTTTCCTGCTTTCAGATGATTTTGGCTCGTCTCTATTTAATGGCTTTTGTACGCTGTGAAATAAACACATTGAGGTAAGAAAAAGGTCATTGATTTTTCCTGCCAAACAGTAAACAAACGCACAGGGCCTTAATGACTACTTATGTATGTATTAGAAATATGCTGACTCAAACCTTCCTAATAAACAAACTCTATGGGAACCGCTTTAACAAGAAACTGAAGGAAGATACTAGTGCAGGTACACATTATCTAGTATATCTTTTTTTATATGAAACTGTTTTCAGATATGTAGTCAAAAAACTACTGAAGAACAAACACCCTTTCAGATGTTACTGTTTTCCTTCCTGTTCGCTGCAACTCATCAAGCTGGAAATTAGGAATGCTCCTTCTCCCAGAGGTAAAAAAAAAAAAAAAAAAAGCAAAAAAACCCAACCCCCCCCAAACATTCTTTTCCCTTAATCTCTTTGAAGTGATTCTTCAACATTTTAAAATGCTGTTTGTTGTTGCTGTAATTTTATGGTTTAGTATCGACATGCATTTAAATAGCCTAATTCAGCTGCGCCATTTCCCTCTCTGCATTTTCCACTTATATCTGGCATCCCGAGGAGTTCCCTGCAGTGGGGAAAACCTCCCTCCACCCAGCTACGGGAAGAGGGACACCAGCAGAGTACTCTTCAATAGCAATATGCAACTGAGGGCCATAAATGGCCTCTGGATCTCCCACCAAGCCCCGCGTTGGTCACCTTCCTCTCTCTGACTTGACTGCATGTAAAATCATAGCAACCTCCAGCAGATGTTGCGCTAATAGATATTTAAGGAAGCAGCATGAAGAAAGCAAATGAACCTTGTGGAGAGAATAGCTTGCCTTCTGCAGTGTGCCACCTGTTGCCCCTTAATTTGCAGTGTCTTTACCCATTTGTACATTAAAGAGAATAAATGAAATGAGGCTACGGGATAGGTGCTGTTGGTATGTTCTAGTTGGGTTATTGAAAAGGTATATGAGTATGAAAACGCATTTGATACTCTTGCAAGCAAAACAAGTTTATGTGAAATAGAAGTTTTATGGAGAATCTAAATTGCAATGAACCCTAAAGCTCTGAAGGATGTTTTTGTTCTTTTAGGTGGTACTATATTCTAACCCCCAGATCTTTAAAGCTACAGGTCTCCATCCTTGGAGATATTCAAAAGCCGTCTGGACACGGTCCAGGGCAACGTGCTCTAGGTGGTCCCACTTGGCCAACGTGGGGTAGGATTAGATGATCTTCCAGGCTGCAGTTTTGTGATTCTGCCTCTTTGAAACCCTTTTAGGCTGCTACCGTGAACGTTCTTCGTAGCTTCTTCTTTCCTCAGACTCTCTCAGTGAGGCAATCCCTGGAAAAGCCCACCATGCAGTCACAGTGCTACTGGATACTTAGCTAAAAACCCTCTGAACAACGTATTTGCCAATTCAGAATTACCTCCAGCTGCCAAACTTTGCATCCCTTCTTAGCCTAGCCTATTTTTGTCCAAGCCTTTGTTAAGTCTTGCCCTCCTGAAGGTCAAGCATCACATTATGAATCAATTACCAGTGCCCTTTTGACTCAATTTCCTTCATTACAAGCAGAAAGCTTGTAGGAGCTGGTCACAAGACAACCCAGCGAGGAGCTAATGGAGGGGCTGTCGCATGCTGCACGGGTGCGTGTCTGCTGTAGCTCAGCTGTTTCGGAGCATTTGCTGAACATCTCCACGACCGCTTTCGTTAGACCACATTGGTTTCATTAGTTGGCCTTCAGCGTTGATGCGAGAGGGAAGCTGAAAATGAAAAATTGACACAAGAGTGCGTAAGACAGCGCCCTTGGCAAAACGGGACGTGGTTCAGTGGGAAGGTTTGGCAGAAGAAATAGGGCTTTATTTTAAATGCATTTTGTCCTGCTGAAATCTGTTCCCTTCTGATTGTTAACTAAGAGCAATAGAATGAATAAGGCTGCTAGTGCATACACACAATACGTGTTCTTAGTTTAACCTTCTTAATTTTAATGTAATGTAATTTTAATGTAGTTTAATATAATAATGCCATGACAGCATGCAGTTGTGTAATGTCCAGGATGTTTCAGATGTATCTGTGCCGAAACACCTGATGCCGTCAGTAACAAATGTGACACTCTGATTCTGTTCTACTTTTAGTTTGTAGAGGAAAAAAAAAACCATGTTTCAGATTTCTGTTATTGTTTCTTTTTGTTTGTTTTTTTTGTTCTTTTTTTTTTTTTTTCTCTAGCTAAACTATTTCTTCACCTCTTATTACATTTCTGATATCATATTGGTTTCTTTTGGCTTCCAATTACTTGCCTTCAAGGCTAACTGAAGAACTCAATTTCAGTTCTACTTGCACGTTGTGGCTCATTATCCAAAACTCATCTTGGCTTTTGTTTCGCTCTCTGCTCTTGAATTACAGCGGGCCCAATTCTACCTCCCTGTAAGCCATTTCTACATCAACTCTTCTAGACAAGATGAATTCCCTGCAACCCTTGGCCATGGTGGTACCTGACTCCCATAAATGGAGTCGCTGGCATCTGCCCCATATTAGTCATTCCCTTTTTTTTATCCAGAGTGGTGTCATGTTTTGGAGCAGTTTGAGGGCCTGCTGGTCGGACAGATCCCAGAGAGTGCAATGTACTTTCTAAAACAAGCCAAGTGAGTCAACTGACCCTGGATAGACGCCGTGGGTCTGGGTTGTCTCTACCATGTAGCACATACGGGTCAGTGCGCATCTATCCATGACTTGGGAAGATCTTCAGGAGCTTCTGTAGAACCTCTAGAGCTGTCCTCTAGCTGTAGGAAACTCTTCCAGCTTGCTTGGAAGGAGCAGTGGAAACAAGTTCTTCACTTTTAATACATTTACTGCGTGTACCACAAGGTTGGCACCCTTCTCAACAGGTCCCGCAAGATTTTTTACACCAAAGATATTTGATATAAGCCCTCAGGTTGAGCCGGCCTTCATTTTGACCTGCACATAGGCTTTGAAGCAATAAAACAAAGCACATTACAGTAGTAATACGCACAATAACATCCATTTGCCTGTAGGCTAATTTTAATCTTTAGTCTCAGATAGGAACTGGTCTGCAGCAACTTTAAAAACTTAATTCAAGTAAAGTTGATTTACTCCTCAGAATGCAGCTAAAATCATGGCTTTGGCATTGGCTCTCAGACCTGCCTGGTGCTTTCCATGGACCAGCATATTTCTATTACAACCCTCTTTCTGATCACTCCCCCATTCCTTTACTAGGCAGCATCCTTTGAAGATGCTCAGATGTTGGGTCACCCCGGAATTCCTGGAAGCATAAAATGGACATCAGTGGTGAACAGTACAGAGTAAGTGCAAAAATGAACTGTTGTTGGGTTGCTTGTGGTAAGAACATTGTGGCCATGCTGCTTGAAGTGCTGGCTGCTGAAACGCAGAGCCATTGCTTTGGGGAATGAAATTGCACTGGGCAGTGCACTGCAGACCTGGCCCTATGCAAGGGGAGGCCACGAAGCAGTCCCGTGGCTGCATGTTCCTGCTTTCCTCCTTTTTGGTGCTCATTTTCCCCTCTCTTTAGAACTGCTTGCACAGTCCCCCTGCATTCGCACTTGGATTTGGCTTGGCTGGGCACTTTGGTTGGTTCCGTATTTCTTCTATGACCTGTGGCTAAGGGGTTCCCTGATATCTGATCGCTTGGATTTTGCAATTGCTCTTCTTGCCCCTGTTATTTTTTTTTCTTCAAAGGCCTTTTTTCTCCCCTTCATCCTCGTATCACAGTCACGCTCTGCAAACATATATTTTCAAACGTTGCCTGTGAGCATTCAGGTGGAAATTTGCCATCCGCTCTGCAGGACTTTATTTCTTGGAAAATGTATGTTTTTATCCAGCTACTGCCTTATATTTTGACTTCTGATTTTGCCATTAAAGCTTGTTAAGAGCACCGTATAATCGCTCTCTATCTTGAATTATTATTTCATTTATCAGGGACTAATATCCTAAGGTCTGTCTCTTGACATACTGCTTGATGGACAGGTCTTTTTTCTTGCATGGGACATGTTTACCCCAGCCTGGTTGCGGTTCACCCTGCTGTCTCCTTAGGCTCACTTCAAGCAGAAGTATTTTGCAGATTTTTTACTTCACCCTGAAAGGAGAGAACATAACATTAGTTTCACAGAGAGAGAGAGAGAGAGAGAGAGAGAGAGAGTCTACAAAGTTAATGATACTTTTCTTCGGCATTTAGAGTATCATGACTTCTTATTTATTTATTTAAATGTTATTTCTGGCACCCTTCTTAGATAAATTTCCAGGAAGTCTCATCATTCCAGCACCTACATCACAGCATCTTCAGCATCCCTTTTCCCTGCTTGTTGTTCATGTTGTATTATAGCGCTTATCCAGGGATGCAGAGAAGGCATGGTGAGGAAAGAGCTTGTCACCCCTTTCTGACAGAGTGTGCGGTGAAGGTTATGGGTGGGACAAGAACTGTTGCTTGTGCTGGAGGGAGCTTATATGAGGAAAAGGTTTGGAGAGGACAAAAGCAAGAAGATGACAAGCCTAGCTGGGATATGTCCACAAAAAAAAAACCCAAAACAAAACAAACAAAGAGTAAAAGCAAAGACATACCTGCTCGTTGTCTGTTTTTCTTTATTTCTAACGCTGGTACATGCCTGCATATTTAAAAATATGTGTGCATGTGTACGTGTGTATATATAGAGAGATATATATGAATGATAGGAAAGATAAAGTATTGAGCAAAAGAAAGCCAGAACGTGTGTTTGCAATATGCATTTTGTGTTTTTGAACTCCTGAATACACATGCACAGGGGTTTATTAGACCTGGAGTCAGCTCCAGCCACTATTCTCAAAGAAAGGGTGAATATTGAACTATTTGTTGTACTTCCACAAGCTGTTCTATATACTCAAGTTTGGTCAAGACAGAAAAGACCTGTTAGTCCTTGTCATGTTGAATGTGGATGTACCTACATATAATGCGTGTGGATTTGTTCATGCACATTTTAATAAGTTTTATTTGATGTGTACGGACCAGTCTTCACCTGGTAGAAATCAGCTGATTCCAACTTAAATCGCAGACCCAGATCCGTGAATATAGCAATTTCATGGGAGTGAGCAGAGTTGCAGTACTATTGAATTCAGTAACTAGCTTATGGCAAGCATATATTTCTTGGCTAGCAAACAGATGTGTATATACTTATGTGCCTTTATATATATATATATATATATATATATATGCATATTTACCTGTCTGTATGTGTTACCAGCTGGACTCACAAACAGGAACCACAGCAGACCTGTCCAACACTGAGTGACACTAGATCCAACACTAGAACATGGTGGATTTGCTGAAAAATGTGCTTTCCCCGTTGAGTGCTAGCACTCAATAACAAAACAGGATTTCATTAAATTAGTAAGGTGCAACAGGGCAGAGATAAAGCATACAGTGACAAACAAGCACAGAATGGAGTGAGTAGACAGTGAAGCGGGTGATGGACAGGGCATAAAATAAAGATGGTCAGTGAGGATTGCTGGTGCCCAGTGGCTCAAGGAATAAGTAACCATGTTTGCAATAAAAGCATTCATGTTGGACACCTGGAGCTACCAGCAAAGTGAAAGACAAATTCATAAACCTACAGCTGGAAGGCAGATGGAGGACAACGATGCCGAAGCTGCAGTCTTGCTGGGGCTCTTCAGACAAGGCAAGGCAGTGCAACAGAAACAGATGCTTGTCCTGTGTCACTTGAAACAGCTTAGCAAAAAGAGGGCTTAAACCAAAAATGATAGCTGTTTGCAGTGCTTCGTCACAGCAGGTTTGTATGAAAAGCTTAGCTGCTACCTAATGTTAAAATAAAATAGCATTGCCATGCGCAGGCTTGTGAGAAGGCTACAAGCCACCCAAATGCAAGTGTTGCATGAGACTTTCACACAGGTGAATCCGCTGGGGAAAGAGCAAACTCTTCAATATTAAGCACTGGGCTTGGAAGTGCTTTACTCTTTGCAGTGGCAGAGCAGTGTGATGATGAGGAAGATCAGAAAAGTCTACGGGAGAAGATGGGAGAGGTCTAAAGGGACATGTTGAAAGGTTAAATGGACTTTAGTGATTTATAGTGGCCTTTAATGAACGCTAACAGCTTGATGCATCAAGTTGACACTAAAACCAAGGTGACACCTGAAATATATGTACATATATATACCACAGAAAGTTTAGTGGGTAATCAGAGATAAAGTAAAAACAGGTTTTTAAACCGAGATTATTAAAATACAGTGACTGGAGATGCTGGATGAAATGTGGTCACTGTCTATAAGTCAAATAAGTGTAAGTAATACATAAAGCTGGAAAGGTCTGACCAGGTTCCTAGCCAACCACCTCTCAGTTTTTGACTAGGAGTGAAAGTTGGGCTTTTAGCTCTTCTGACTTATGTAAATCTGCATCGTTGAAGTCCTACAGGAGATAAATTTTCTTAGGAAACAAAAAGGTAGAGACGAATATCAGGTTTGTGACTGGGTGGTCAGCTCCTCAAGCTGCACGCCAAGCTCCTGCCTAATGCTCACTATGTGTGCGAGACCTTCTGTGAGTCTGTAAAGTGGTAGCTGGTGTGATGGAGACTGAGTTCAGCCACGTGCTGAAATCTTGGCTTTCTGTTGGCTTCAGGTCTGCTCTCAAGCAAATGGGTTTAAGCCACAAAAAGTCCTTATTTTTACTTGCAGCTCACCTACAAACACCTCTGTGAAATTCAGAGTTGACATAAGAGTCTGGGTCTTTAATTTCTGTTTTAATTTAATTTTCAGTTTCATTTCATTTGGAGGAAAGAGGTTCTGTTCCTGCAGGTATTTTTCTTCTGCCTTGCAAAAATGGTTTTGTATTTCTAGAACACACCTTAGCAAAAATGGAATAATTTGTGTAGTCTGTGGGAGTCTGGACTGAGTAATGAAATCAGGATTTTGGAATAACAACAGCAAGGTTTATTATCTTGTAAAATGATCATTTTAACATTCCCCCCACCCTTAAGTCCTGTAGTAATTCTCTCATACTCTGAACCACTTTGCAATGAGGAAATAAATATTACTTGATCCTTCATTGTTGTTGCAAGTACCTTATAAGCTGATTTATTATAGAGATTTTGTAGATACAGACAATATAAAACAACTAAACAAAATAGCCCTGGGATGCTGCTTGATGCCCCAAGCCAGCTGTTGTCTTTTCCTAACTCTCCTCTGAGTCTGGCTTGGTACATCAAGGCCTTCCTGCCTAAAAAGTCTTTCTTCACACTTAACCAACATCAGCTCTCCCAGACCTTTGCAAACCTCTTAATGTAAAACACTGAGATCCTTGGTGTACCCTTTGCTTTTTTATTGCAACTGGCCTATCTGACCTAACATCTAAAGTGTGGCTGTGATGAGACACAGCCCCTTCTCCTAAACTGGCTCTTCAGTTTCAGGCCCAAGTAATGGCAGATCTCCTCTTTCCAAGTGTCATTAGGTATAGGTGCCATCAGTGACCAGCAATATATAGCAATAAATTCTTCTCTTGGATCTTAATACTTTTCTAGTCCTAACCTATGTTCTAACCCTCACCTCATCTCACTGTAGAACAGCTGATTTTGAACTTCTCACTGCTACAAGAAAATGCTTTAAAGTAGTGTAATAGTGCAAGGTTTGGCTTGCTGTTGAGTACAATAAGCAGGAGGACAGCTGTATTTTAGTGCTGATAGCTGCAATGTGCTCATGTATTTTCTGCGAAGGCAGATTTTGTTGTAAATTGGTTAAGTAGAGAGATCACTGGCAATATTTGCTACTATGGTTCTCTTTTTCTCTCTCTCTGCTTTTTTGGGGGGCACCTTTCATCTTCTTCTGCGGAACATCATAAATTTTGCATAAATACAACTCAGAACATTTGCAAAAACGGCCATGGCCAGCCCTTAGGGATGTTGAAGCTACATCCTGTTTCCTGTTCCGCATGTGTTGTGTCTCCCATGCCACGATCACCTCCCTCCCCGTGGGCACGGCGGCACAGCTAATTGCTCTTAATCAGCCTTGATGGCGCCTCGGGGTAGCTAACGTGCGGCGGTGTTTTTTGGGTGGATTTGGGTCGTACGCTTGGCAATTTGGGACACTGCGTTAGACCTGCCTAGGGCTGCTCGGGCAGTCACGAATGTTGCAACAGGAGAGAGCACATCCCTTTATGGGCAATATTTCCAGGCTCGCAGAGCCGGAGACAGTTATCCGAAGGTTTTAATATCCCCTGCCTTCTAGTTGACGGGTAAAGCGCAGTCCCCCGTGAGCACGGCGGCGAGAAGGCAGATGAGTTGCTTTATACAGAACCTAGTTTTCCTCAGTGTTTGTGCTGGGTATTAAGAAATATAGGGATAATAAAAATATTTCTGCCAAGGAAAGTTGATCTTTGCAGAGTTTTACAACCCGCCTATTTCCCAGGTGGACATGTAAAGGAAGGAAATGATAACATCTGTGAGGCTTAATAGGTTCCACAAACACACATTAAAGCCTAATGCAAAGTCAAGGAATTTCAGTGTATAATCTATATTGGTACCTCTGCGTTGTGATGGGGGCAACCTCCTCTGGCCTCCAGGAGTCTTTGGACCAGATTTAAATGCTCAGAATGTTTCTGCGGACTACGGACCGACCCCTTTTCCGTGATTTATGTTGGCCACTCACCGTGCATGTTGGTCGTGGTGGTTGCAAACGATGCAGCTGCAAGGTGGGATTTTGGGGCAGGGGCTCCATCAGCGAGAGCTGTGAAGAGCTGGGCTGCTGGTGGCTACAAATGTAGTTACGCGGACATCAGGCAGCATATTTCACTCTTAACATATTGATATTCTCTGTGGGGGGCTAATGAAGTTTTACTGCTGTTGCTGAGTCCGCCACAGGAGCGCTTGGCTGCTGTGAGATACTGTCCGATGCTGCCAGTGGGATGTTGCTCGTGGAGCACGGCCTTGCTTTTGCATGTAATCCCACTTTTTAATCTTGCTTGGTGCTCTGCGCTGTACGGGCACATGCCTGATGGGCAGAATGAGGGCAATATTTTGAGAGATGGAGCTCGGTGTTTGCCGCAGGCATCTGAGCACGTCGCGTGTCTAGGGGAGATGCTCGGAGACTTTTTCTTCATGTTACCAATGACACCTTTAATAAACACCACCCGAAGTACATTAATTTTTGTTTTGCTAATGTGCCATATAAAAACACAATATTAAAGACAAGCAGTTGACCGAATTATCCAATTTCTCTCTTCCTAGGCAGCCTCTCGGCAACCTCTCAGCTGAGGAACTGTGTGCAATTGCTAATTGGAGCAACTTTTCCAGGCCTGAAGATGATTCACAAATTAATTTGCAGACTGGAAGGTTACGTCACCGGTGGGATAAGCATTTGGGCTGGCCTAAGTACAATATCAGTTCCTCTGGCGTTAAATAACCTTTCTTTTTCTGACGGACATTAATGGCCTTTCAGGTAGGGGCCCGTAGCTTCTGCTGCCATTTACTTTCTCAGAAAGCTCGCAGATCATTCACGGTTGTAACAACTCCGCTTAAAATTCTGCACCATCCCAGGGAAAGCAGTATATATCATCAAATCGAAGCGCCATTAGGGCATCAGCTGGTAGGAGACTGGTGCTAAAAGTATATGGTTTTGCTTAATTGCTCATCTGTATTCCACTGGCATGGTGGAGGTTACATCTTCTGCAGGAGGGTTAACACCTCCATGTGAGAGCAAAGCCGGGGGAGAAGAGTCTCTCTGAACCTGGAAAGGACAGGCAATTAATTTAGCTCATGGACGTGGCAGATGGAAATGGCATCTAGGAAGTGGGATAGAATACAGGATATAGGAGGAGTAGCCTGCATTAAAGAAAAAATAAAAAAAGAAAGTAAAGCATCATGCAGAGGGACACAGGATGTCCTCGGTGACACTTGGAGTTATGTAAAGCATGAAAAAAAGCTGTAAACATTCTGGCTGTCATTTCTGACCATACATAGCGGCACAATGCAGGTTTTCTCTAGTTTCTTTAATGATGTAGGGACCAAAATTATCCATGTCTTTCCTTGCTGTGTCTTGCTCTGCCTGCAATGAAATTAAAATATTTCCGTAGCAAAAAAGCAAATGTGAAAAGCAAAAGTTGAAAAAGCAGGAAAAATCTGAATGTAATAGCCTAGTCTGGATCTTGGTTTGTCTTCACTTTCTCTTTGGTTTTTGGAAAGGCTTCAATTTAATAAACATTACTTTTAGGAGTAATGAAGGGTTGAAAAACAGGCTTGACAATTTTGAATGGTATTTCGTATGCCTTGTGTTTGTTTTCTTCCTGTGAAAACAATTTTATTTTGAACCTCTTTGATATCTGTAGCATTTGAAATCAAAATTTTGGTTTTTGTCAAAAAGAAACAGTTTTGATCAGTCTGGCTTTTCCCCGTGCACAAATGTATTCTTGTCATGCTTAGACCAAATCTGAAGGAGAGCACATTTCAGAACTCCATATACTTAGCTAAACACGTGCATAAAATAGTTGTCTTTGCTGTGTAATATTTAAAAGTATTAGGTGTTTCAAATTTCTGAATTCAGAAATAAATCCCCCAAACACTGTAGGAATAGGTACTATAAAAGACATGCGCATGCATGGTTCTCCAGAGGGCAAAAAAACAGTCACGATTTCTGTTTCCACATGCATGTCTTCAGAGAGGGGATATACAAGGCCTTTTAATGCCCTAATTCTTTTAATTATTTGCATTTTCTCTGGTTTTTGTAAGATGATACTAGAGAAGATGATGCCTCTCCCTTCTATTTCAAGGAAACCTGAAAGTCTGGGAAATTGTTAATGCTGCTGTTTCAAAGGTAAGTTTAATCCATACAAGTGAGGGAAGATACATGGGACATGCCTTTGTAAAACAGAGATAACGGGGAAGAGTCACTCTGTTTTCAGCATACGGAGGTACATGTCACCATAAAGAAGAGAACATAGAGATGTCGACAGAGACAGCACAAAAACAACAACAAAAAAACCTACCTTGCTTCTCTCACTTTTCTTTGCTGCCTTTTAAATAGCCTCTATCTAAGTCTCTGCCAGTGTGGGCAGAAGACGAAACCGCCTGGAAGAAAATGAGCTGTGCTTTTCTGGAGAAAACAAGTCTTAGGCTTGCATGCCGCGGGTTGTCCCAGGGGGCACCACCACCAGCAAGGATTTTGAAGAAACTGTTTGGAGGAACCGTTCTTGGCCTCGGAGCTCACAGAGTAACAAGAGACCTCAATATTGTAGTAATTGGAGAAACTGTTTAGCCCCAGTCACCTTTGTTCTTGAGGAGGACAAGTGTGGAATCCAGCACACTACAAGCTTCAGCCTACAACCGCTGATCCTCTTTGCCCCTTTCTGCTTGATGTCAGCTGGACTAACTAGCGCATGCTCTCTGGTTCCCCAAACAGTAAAAATAAGTGTGGTTGGAAAAGAAATGTAGTTAGATACCCCTACAGCATCTTTGCTGTGCTCCTGGGGCAGGGATCCCTCCCACGCAGAGTCTCCATCCGGTTATTTGTTCTGAAGATCCCTTGGGAGATGGGAGATGGGGAAGAAAACCTAGGATATAAGCCAATGTAAGGCCTTATCTGCTAAGCTATGGGCTTGCAGGTGCCGGCTAGGGCGGTGTGATGTCTGTGGATGGTTCTCTGCGTGCGCCCAGGCACATTTCGTTTCGAGCATCGTGTCTCGTTCCAGCTGCACAGCATTTGCCTGCTCTGCCGCCCAGTTTGATCTCGCCTGCTCAGCTTTATGGGTTTTGCAGGAGCTCCTGCAGGGATAAAAAAACAGGAGCTTGCCGTTTTTTCAGCAGCTGGTGCCTATAAATCTACCACTGAGCCAGGAGAAAAGTCATTCAGCTCATGGAGGTGTCCTGGTAAGCTTGAACGAAAGAGCCTTCTGCTTCATCGTAAGCGGTTGTCAGCTTCTATCCTTAACCCAAGCACTTATCTGCTGTGCCTGCCAGCATCTGCGAAATGAGTCTGCAGACCCCAAGTCACTCGGCATCCGGATGCACAGCAGTGCTGTCGTATTGAACCTTACCTTTTTTTTTTTTTTTTTTTTTTGGAGAACTTCTTTACCTATCTTGAAGTCCTTTCATGTATCAGATGCCCTGAAATGAAACGCCCAGCCAAGTATCCGAAGTCTCACTCTCCTGTCAAGTTGGAAGAGACCTTCT
Source organism: Nothocercus julius (assembly GCA_013398735.1). Lineage (NCBI taxonomy): Eukaryota > Metazoa > Chordata > Aves > Tinamiformes > Tinamidae > Nothocercus > Nothocercus julius. The sequence continues at coordinate 3,588,789 of VZSV01000054.1, forward strand.
CATGTCCCTAATGCTATTTTTAGTTCCTAAGTGCTGCCTGCTTTTCCTTTTTCGCTGTCTTGGCCGGAGAACGAGGATAAAATAAGGCAAGGAGAGTAATCACAGCATGTGCTGATCATCTCTACTGTCACCAAGACGCTGATGTGACTTAAATCAATCAGCTTCACAGGAGAAAAGGTTTCCAACCAACCACCTTCGAGTTACAGTCCAGGTTTGGTGCCTGTCTCTCCTTTCCCTAACCAGTGTCCTTTCTTCTAAGCTCAGTCTTGCAAAATAGCTTGCAGGACCAGTACAGTTTGCAAGAATAGTCTTGCAAAGTCACAAAAGTGTTTGCAGCCTCCCCTGTTATTCCATACAAAAGCCCCTCCCAAATTCAGGTGCCATTTTTGCACGATTTTGGGTTGATTAAACTAAGCTTACTGCATTGCAACGTACCAGCTTGCCAAGCTCTGAATACAAGAAAGACAATGTTGCTCAAGGACCCAGAGAAAGGAAACCATGATCCTCGTACCACAGGCTGCCGCGCTCCAACCTGTGTTTTATGATCCGTCATTAAAGATATAAATATTTCCAAATAATAAGAGGGGGAAAACTGCAGTTCTGAGAGGACAGAGATAAATCTCTTTGAAATGAGGGAGTAGTGAGAGATATGGCTAAGATAGAGCCGAGCACAGACATTCGTAATAAGAAGTCTGACAAAATGTGAAGATTGGCCACTTTGATGTTATAACAGGCAACAATTTGAAAGCCTTGGAAGCAGCGGAGCTATTTGCTGTTGATAACAGCGTTGGGAAATGCAGCTTTTGTCCGTGTCAATTTGCTGATTTGCCAAAGCAAAATAAACCCTATTAGCCAGTGCAAGATATTTTTGCTTAAAAAAAAAGAAAAAAAAAAAAAAAAGCAGTTGGAGACAGCATATGCACACACAGAGGTACCAGTACAGGTGATTGCCATGTGGATGAGAAGGTCCTGGAGACTTTAAAGGAGATGAATCCAGCATCTGTCTAAAAAAATTACAGTAGCATTTTTACAGTGGTCAGTCTCACAAAAACTTGCCTCCTGCATGGCTTTTGAGAACTGTTGGATAGAAAACTATGTCATAGCTCTAATCCTGTCAGAAAATAATTGAAAGGAGGGGAGACAACACTAAAAACAGTTGCTGTCTGTCTTCATATCACTCCCACTTTCTATTTGTCTTTCCTAGATGAACATATATACATTTCACCTTTATAGACCAACACAGAAAACTTCTCCAAGTGAAATAAAGTGATGCTTTGTCCAACTTTTAGGTGGCCAATGTTAAGAAAGATGACTCTTGTCCCAAATGCTGTGGAGTCTCCAACCTTCCGTGGTCCACAGGAACTGGATGCAGCTCCCATGGCCATGCTGGTGTAGGACAAACACCAGCCAACATGTTCAGGAGGGTCAGGCAAGACCAAAAGTGCTATGGGGACATGGGGATGTCTGGCTGGGCCTCTTCCTTGCAGCTCAATACTCTGTGCTGGGAGGTAGCGCTAGTCCAGCAACCACCAAGTAAATGTGGGATAGTTATTGCAGCTAATGGTCCATTAGATCTATAGCTGAAAATTGCAGAAAAACAGAGGAAAAAAACACATCTATAGGTTTTGAGCAGGTATGTCACAGTATAGAAGTGTTGCTGCTTTTTTTTCAGAATTACTCCGGTTTTGTCAAAACTCATTTTTCTCTCAGTTGCCTGATTTCAGTTTCATCACATATGATGACTAGTTTAAACATCTTCAAAAAAAAAAAACAACCCAAAAATCACAGGTTTTTGCTGCAACTCCCACACAGTCATTTCTTTGTGAGGCATTTCAGTGGCTGCCAAAAAAGAAATCGTACAACAGTCATTATCTTAATAGCTTATTTAGCAACTTACTGAAAACTAGAATAAGAGTAATGGTGGAGAGCCTTATGCTGCTTAGTTAACTTGAGCATCTGCAAGTCTGACTGTTATTATGAAGTTTCTCCTTACGTAGGAGGTCTCAGATCCCTCCATGAAGAATATGGAGGTCATAAGATTGGAAAGGAACAGGGTGAGTCATAGTGTGCATTGCTATCAAAAGTCTATTATATCGGCTATTTGCTTTGCAGTCTCAGCTTAAATGTCTCTTGGAAAAAAAAAAAGAAAAGCTCTTCTGCTGCAGCTGTCTGCGCTATTTTCTCGAATCTCACACTGCAGGTCCTTGCTTTTCAGAAACGCGGTCGCAGCCATTGAAGTTGCTGCTTTGAGGCTGTTGACTAAGTTGGGGCTTGTGTCAGGCTGTAAGGAACCCTCAAGGCTTTTCAAACCGTCTGCAAGTCAAAGGGAGGGAGCATTTCCTGAACTGGTACCGCATGGAGGATGGAGAAGGTCCTGTGTCCCTGGGTGCTTCGTTTCTCCTGGCCTCCTCCTGTCTAACCCTCAGTGTCACAGCAGGTTTTCAATATGCAGTGCTCAGTCTCTCATGCTAGAATTTTTTTTTAAGGTGATGGTGCTTCTTTGAAAATAATAGGAGTAACAGAGTTCTAACAATAAGGTCTGTTAAGTAAAGTGAAATATGAAAATCAGAGTGTTTTTAATGCTTCTGGTAGTTAGGATGGAATAGCAAATGCCAAGCGGATTAAAGTCTGATCTGGCCCACTTTCCTCAATTTCCTTTTCCTTTGGGAACTTACCATTCAACAGCTCCAAGATCCAGGGGTGTCAAAGCTCTGCCAGCACTGGAAGAGTTTGCTTAATGACAATTTTTCCCTAGGCCTCCAAGGATTTTGCCTGTGATTGTCACCAAAGATTGCTCATCAGTTAGCACAGATTTGCTTTTAATTGGCCTGTATTGCACCTGCCACATTGGGGCTCCCTTCCTTCTCTGAAGCACTGGCAGAAGAGGCAAGGAAGACGTCTGGGGGGATTTAATCTTAATATATTACTGGAAAGGCAGGCAAAGCGATAGTCCATGTCTGAAAGATGAGAAAGATGTGAACTAGCATGAAGTGATGAGGAAGAGGAAACAGGACCTGGGGAGTGGCTCATGAACAAGATTAATTAGCCACGGCAGAAGGAGCTGAAGCTCCAGTGATCTCAGTGGGAATCTTTGATTCCGTTGATTTTTTGGGCTCTGGGTGCTTCCCAAGGAGGCCCCAAGCAGAAACCGCACCAGAGAGATTGCGTTGAGCCAAGCAGTGTACGTGCTGTTGTTCATGGTGCTGTTGTTGGTTTGCTTTTGGGGCAGAGAGAAGAGAAAATACTTTGGTGCTTGGTGGCAGCAGGAATGGATGTGAGTGAAGGAGGTGACAGCAGTGACACCAGAAGTCGGAAGAGAAGGGCATCTGTCCATCAGAGAAGTGAGGAGAAAAGGGCAGCCAGGCACCTCGAGAGACGGGAGAAGAAAAGGCAGGGAATGGTTTGGGAGAGGGGAATGGAGAGGAATGGCAGCTGAACAAGGACGAGGGCAGGTCAGGAACCACCACACAAGGAAGTCAAAGATTTCCTAGGAAAATACGGCCTCAGGGAATGATTTCTCCACAGATAGTTTCTTACCCCTAAGGAGCGCATGGGACTGTAATCGTCCTGCAAGAACACTTGCTAACCTACTATCTGCTAATAAAGTGGAGTGTTTCATTAATGTAGGTAACTACTCATATGTTTTTCCTTCACAGATGGACAAAAGGAAGTAGAGCTCCTTGTGTTGTCTGCAGGCCAAAGAAAGTTAAAATTGCAGGAGAGGATGCTCTGAAAGGTAGAAAACACATCTCCTATCCATTCTTATTTACTGGATGACTGGTAACTACTAAAACTATAATTAAGCAGAGATATTGTGACAAAAAAAATATAGTTAAAATGTCATCTTTTTCAACAGCTTCACTGAACTCACTTTTCCCCTAGAGCTTACCCTGGTCATGCTATTATATTCAGGTTCCTCCTCCTCAGTTTCTTCTCCATCTATTTTAATTACCTTTTTTGTCTCTCTCTGCTTAAATTCTTTGTGTTTACTCTTTGACTCCTTTGACTTCCTTGGCCTTCTGACTGTTTTAACTGTTCTCCCCGTGCAGCACTAGCTGGATTAGTGCCTGCTGTGCCCAGTGCGAGGTGCATATGTGAGGCACAAGGACCTGTGTAACTGGGAATTGTGCCTTTTCACAAAAGAGCTTTCTTCTTCCTCATGCCCTAGTGGCCTTCTTCATTCATCTCATATTAGAATTAATGATCTTTTTATTACAGGAAACTTTCAAAGTTATTTGGCTTTCCTAAGAATTAGATAAACTTGACCTCAGGTAGAAGTTTGGTAGAGTGTGTTCAGGCTTTATGACAATTTTGTTCTTGCTTTTTGTTCAGATTATTTCTTTTTCTCCATCTGTTTCAGCATGGGGGGGGAGTCTCCATGCTCCGATTGCAATGGGAAATCATAAATATTCCTTCCAGGGACTTGCTGGGAAACTCTGCTTCCAAAAGGCAGCAGCACCCATTGAAGAAGGAGCAAAGGCCTCGGTGGCTTCCCCAGCTCGTGGCTCCACAGAGGTGCCATCACGCAGCTGGCACGGCCTGGCCATGGCTGCTGGTTTCTACTGTCTGTGGTTGGGGCACGATGCCAACCTGCTGGCAGGCAGCATCAGTTGTTTTAATCATGACCTGAGGGCTCCAGGACTTATAGCCACTCCAGAATTATCTCATGGGACGTTATAAATTCCAGATTTCAGCTATTTCTGTCCAAGTCTTCTCTAAGAAAGACGTAGGTTTTCCTGCAGTGTTGTTTCACAACCACTTTAAGCTGTTGCCTAAGGGGGACTTCTCCTTCTTCCCCGGAGGTGTTTCCTGACTTGCTTCCTTGGGTTGGTTGAAATAGCCATGAATGTGATCTGCCTGCAAACACTTTCCCACCTGCCAGGGTTAGTTTTCAAAGAGGTCAGTGACGTCCCTGGCCCACAGCAGCACGAGCCAGTGGTGGGGAGAGGCCAGGGAGGTGGTGAGGTTGCCACCAGAGCATCCCTTGATCCTTGTTTTAGACCAAGCCTGCAAGCTGCATTTCTTCTGCATTACTCTTCCACCTCCACTGTGCCTGCTTCTCCTGGCCTCTGACTGTTTATTGAGTCCTCGGTTTACTTGCAAAAGAAATAGTTATTCAATACTCAAAATAGAGGTATTCAGCTAGCAACTGTATAAGTATGTATATTTGGGATTTTATCTTTGCAGCGCTGTTCAGCGTCGTAATATCTGTGATATATTGCCATTCCTTTAGCATTATAACAGATTGTCTATTTTACAGGCAGAATTTAATAAGGGCATGTACATTAACATTATGGCATAATTTCCTGGCTGCCAGACAGGAGATATTTTGAATGTTAAGCTGTGTTTGATATGTTAATATATGATGTAAGTACCAAATGGAGCTCTATTAACATCACTTACTTAAACAGTCTCCAATTTTCCTGTTAAGCTGGAGTGCGAGAAAAAAAAAAAAAAAAACGGTCTTGATTCAAAGTGATGAAATTGGGAGCTGTTTGATGCGCTTTGAGAGCGGCGCAGTTGTTACGGCTGGTAGCTATTTGTGTGAAAACCAAGCGAGCAGGGGAGCACATCTTGCTAATGGTGCAAACCCCAGCAGTGAAGAGCCACTGCACAGTGGCCCTCTGCTTAACAGCATCAAATGGAAAATAATTGTGGTCGGGCACTTGCTCAGCTGTCGGAGTCAATGCAGAGCAGTAACAGGGCTCCGTGCAGCAAACGCTCCACCTTGCCTCTTCAATTTACACTCCCAAATTATCTGCCGGCTTCCCTTCTATGTAACATGGGTAATGCACTGTTTAAAGGTGTGGACAAAGATTTGGGAGAGCAGAGAAGCGCTGCAGTTTAATGCATAGACTGAGGAGCCTCGCTGCAAAACCCATCTCTGCCCATGACCTCCCTTTGGACCTGCTGGGCTTTGAGGTTGTGCCTGTATGAAAATAATAACCATAATCGGCTGCAAGTATATAAATGATTGCATCAGCATGGAAAATCATAGCCTCTTTTACAGTCCTAAATCTATCCCAGTTTGGGAAAATTTTGTAAATCTTCTTCTGAATCTTGGGGGAAAAAAAAGGCGTTAATCAGCTTCATGGCAGTTGCACCTGTTTTCTCTACTAAACGAGGGCAAAGGCTCTAAGTCCAGAAGGGACACTGAGGAAACCTTTAAATCAGTCTTCCCTCTGCCTGAATACTTGGCGCAGTCCAATGGTGCCTCTGTAATCTCAGTTGCTTTCCCTTTACCCACCTTCCAAACTTCCTTCCTAGCTTCCGAGTGTCCTTCCCTAGCAAGGGACTGTTCTAAATGTTCAACAGCAGGCTGCTTTTTAGTGAGTAATTGAAAAAGTTCCCCCAAGGGCACAGCAGTCTGAATTACTAAGATGTTGATTATATAATTATTTCTGCTTGCCTACAGAAATGCGTTTCCACTGATTTCAGCTGAGCTACTGCAGATTTACCTCAGTGTCGATGTATGGAGATCATAAGCTTGGTCTGTTGCCCCAGCAGCACAGGAACTGAAAAGTGTCAAAGTGTGAAATTACACATTTAATTTTCTAGGAATATGAAATCTTGAACAGCAAACTTCCAAAGCTCTAAGTCTGTTCCAGAGCAGTGCTGGGGCCTGGGCAGTTCTCCAAGGAAATCTCTTGCATCAGATGAGAAGGTCATGCCATTGATGGTGATCCTGGATGCTTTCTACTTTTTATGGAACAGAAAAATAAATAAATAAATAAATAAAACAACCAACAGTTCCCTGTGCTTCGAGAAGCAAAAGGATGAGGATGAGGACCCTTCCAAAGACAAAGTTGCCAACACATCACATTTGTTTTCTGATCTTTTGCCATCAAACTACATTAATAGACATGCCTGGTTCATTGCTCTGGACAGTGATGATCTCTGACACCATCAAGGAGACGGGACAGAGTCCGCAGCCCAAGTAACGGTAACAAACTCTGTCTCTGTCTCCATTTGGTCTTTCTCAGCTTCTTGTTGCTTCCATGGAGGATAAGGTTTGAATCCATGCAGGGGGCAACAGGCTTGCTGAGCTGGAAAATGCTCTGCCAAAGACAGGCACCATCACACCACGCTTCCCTATGTCTAGCTATTATTTTCTCTGCATTGTAATTGCTCACAGAAATTAACGTCTAGGCCTCAGGGCAAATCTGTATATATATATATATATATATATATATATATTTTAATTTCAGTGAGTAAACAAGAATAATATTTGTGTTTCTTTAGAGTTATTTTGACCTGAATCAAAAATGTTTTCATCATGGAAAAGTTCTTCAGAATTTTAATTTTACTATTTGCATCTTCTTGAATGGATTTTTCAGGACAGGAATTATAATATTTGCTCCTGAACACCAATCTCTTGCGCTTTTAAATTTTAAGGAGATGGCAGTATCCCAGACAAAATTTCAGACATATATCTGAAATATTATCCTACAAGAAGCCATCATTTGGTGGTCTTACTAGCCAGACTGCTATTTGACTGTCAAACTGTCCTTTGTCTATAATGACATCAAATACCTGGAACAAAACTTTTTGTTTGTTTGTTTGTTTGTTTGTTTTTTAATTACTTAAATTTCAGGTATTTTCAAGAGGGAAAAAAAAAAAAGTCAAGAGATTTAAATGAAAACTGGCAAACTGACTTGTTATACACTGCTAAAGAAAAAAAAAAAAACCCTTCTGGCTGAAAACCTCAATGATAGGTAATTATATTTCTAAATGAGGCAATCATTGTTAAGCTATGAGGAATATAATTAATTTTATAACTTTCTGCAGTGCTGTAGTCAGAGCAGATAATAGACTTTTTGAGATATTAGCTGTCCAAACACATTCAGCTAATTTAAAGCGTCTCATTGTGCATGCTCTTAAGTGGAGTCAACAGTAATAAAGCCTTTCTCCCTGTCACTCCCATGAACCAAGATGCATCAGTCGCTGAGTTTTGCTTAAAGGAATTAACCGCATTTAAAGTCTAGCTCAACTTGACTGATTGGCATTCAAGCGGTTTCTCATTTTGCTTCGTAGGGTTCTCATTTTGCGAGCACAGCACTATTTAGGGGACCAGCTTCTTTCCTGTGGACAGCGACTCTTCCAGCAGTGTGGCCATCAGAATCGTTGCCTTGTGAGGCAGTGAGGTAGCAGGAGGATGCTCGAGAGGAAAAATCATGTGCTTTTTAGGTTTTCTTCATCCTCATAGCATATGTGTACAGAAAAAAAACAGTTCGGAAGTTAAAATTACACTTAAGACCTCAATGAGCAAAATTTTGAAATCCTAAAAGAAAATTTCTCATCCATGTATAGCCATCTGCTTGTAAAATATTGATCCTGGCTATAAGGTTTGTCTGTAAGCATTACCTCTAAAGGTTATAGACAGTACCATAGTTTGACCAAGGCTCATCCTAGGCAACCACCTTCTGCCTTTTAGGTAAAGCCTAGGTCTGATGATCACAACCTGAATATTTCAGGGTGAAAAGAAAATTTTAGAAAAGGAAGGGCAAAGCTACCCGCCCTTTCTCATACTTGTATGGGGCTCTCTTCCACCTCCAGCACACGGGTCCACGTCTGTCTTCACCTGGGCCTTCACCCTCACGTTTTCTAGAAGAAGTATCTTCTTTAGTAGTGGTCCTCCCTGGCCACAGGCCCTGTTCAGCTCTCCCCTCCCTTATGAATTTATTATTTGAACATTTCTGCAGCTGCTTTTCATGGCTTCTTCCACACAAATGCAGCACGGCCGTGTTTAAGCCCTTCCCGTTCCCGTCCCAGAGTTGAAAAACGTAATACGATTTAGTAAAGCAAACAGTTTAATAGCGAGAAGAAAAACAAAAGACATTAAATAATAGTCACGACAATTAGAGGAGGGATGGAATTAAATAGCATAATTCAAGGGCCTGAGCATTCCCCACTGCAGGGCTTAAATTGAATTAATACACAGTGTACACACATTTATAAATGTCATATATGGGTGGCTGTTTAACGAAGGATGCTGAAATTAACTTCCAACGGGACTAATCCTGCTGCTTTCAGTAGACATGGGCATTTAAGGTCTGGCAAACCACTATTTTAATGAGACTGTTATTACTCTAGAAAGGGAGAGTAATGAATGAATCAAACTTCAGCTCCTGGAGGAACCCCTAAGGTTCAGAATATGGGTTCATATGTTCTTTTTTTCTTTTTTCTTTTTTGCTATTGATTTGCTCTACTTTTCTCTTCAATTTTGAACTATGTTTTTTCAGCGTCTGTTTTACTCCCTCATTTTATGCAATTATCTTAGGGCTTGCCTCTATTCAATTATTTTATTTTTTTAATCAATATCTAGTGTCATCTGGGTTGGTTTCCTGCAAGGCGGGAAGATGTTTTTCTTCTCAGCTCTGGTGCCATCTCTCTACACAAGACGTATTTCCTAATTATGAAATATTTGTTGGTTTCCTATAAAAAGGAAAAAAGCCTACCTGGTATATTAATGAAGGGTCTTTTTTTTTTTTTTTTCCTTTTTTTTCTACCCTTGTGTTATATCTACATCCGTTTATAGACAAATTATCCAATGTCAGGAAGAAAAGCCCTAGTTTCATCAAGCTCAGGAGAAATATCAATTTTGATGAGAAGGTGGCAACAATTTACTGTAAGTAGAAAGTTGCAGGCAGAGAATAAAAGTAGTTGCTGCACCTGTACTCACCTGTAGTAATAAAAAATAATAGCAAAGAAAAATAAACCTGGAAGCTGACTACTAATCATGCATGAAACACTTTTAAACTATGTGCCCCGGCGTGATTTAATGACCTTTGTCACACTAGTATTTTCACAACTGGAAATTATATTTCCACTAATGCTCAGTCACTCAGCAATATATTTCACTTTTTTTTTTAATAGCATTTTTGTTAATAAATAGATTTATTTGATCTTTCACAACATAAAAGGGGACCTTCAAGTGGCCTATGGTAATTCATCACACATGCACACCTATGTACTTTTATAAACATGTCTAAGTACCAGTGGTACCTCATCCATATGAATGCATATGAGTTGTAAAGCAAATGCCTTGAAAAAACAAAACGAACAAAGTAAAGAATGAAAATTCTGAGTGCCCTTAGTGTGTGAATGGGTCCTTGTGTTACTCTGTTGTGTTTTGCTGCACACTGTGTCTATATGTGTGTCCACTGCATACAGTGCCAGTCTTTTCTGCCCTGCAGTCAATTGCCTAGTGAGTGAACAGCCATCGTTACCTTAAATATACGGATGTATTTTTTTTTTTCTCTTGAAAATCCAATAAGTAGCTGCTCACCGCTCCTCTAATTGGACAAGATTGCCATGACCTACCACTGAGCCATTGATTATGGGAATGGCTTAAATATACGTCCTGTTAATACCTCTTAACAGCACAGCTTTCATTAACACGCGAAAGCCATGGTTAACAAACTGGGCATATTGATAGTGATGTGTACTTCTGTGCCAATCTGGCTTCTTTATCAGGTGTTTGGATAGTTTTTGTTTTCTTTTTTTAACCTATGAATGACTGCTTTCTTATGAGACAATGACATAGAGATAAAATGCTTTGTAACAAAGCAAATACTTTATGTCACTGTGGAGGAAAGAAGGGAAAACAGTGAATGTGTACGGGGAAAATAAGTCATATATATTTTTCTAATGGGACTTAAGATGTTGCACATTTACAATGGTCATAGAAAAATTACTTATTTTATCAATATTTGGAAGCTCAAGAAGCTCAACCCCAAATTTGGAAGCTCAACCCAAAAATCCCAGAATGGTTGAGCTTGGAAAGGGCCTCTGGATCTGATGCCTATTAGCAAAGAAAGCCCTTTATTTTAGCAAAAGTAGAAATGGCAAATGAGGAGTCACATGAAAATCTACATAAATATCAATGCAACATCACTTATTAGGCTATGATAGTAAGTAAATGCAGCATGAGTGAAAGATATTTATTGATACTTTGCTGCTTCATATGCATTTCACATATCTGCTTCATATGCAGATAGCTTTATCTTTGTTTTGTTTTGTACATACACAAATATGTGTACATGCACATAGACGTTTGGAAGAGAAAGGATAACAGTTTAAGGTTTTAGTAAAAATATCCATGGGCTGTTTAAAGAAACAGAGCTTCCTTTTTGCATGTGAGTAAATATGTTGGGAAAAAAATGTGATACTGCATGCATAGTTTTCCTCACAAAGAGCTGAGTAAAAAAAATAAAAGTTATGTCTTTAATGCATTTTTGTTATTTTGCTCAAATGCACAAAGCATAAACTGGTTTTAAAAAGCCACGTAATTACAGCATGCAGGAGTGAGAAAGTGCATTCCTGTCATCTACGTCTGTCTCAGATAGACTTACTGGTATCCTAATATATTAAATAAAGCAACGGCCATTGCACCAATAAAACAGCACAAGCATAGACCAGCTTATGAGCTTCAGCCCAATTATAGGCTAAAACAAAATGAAAAATTTTACATTTTAGAGGGTCTAGAGGGCTGCAAAACCTTTCCCTCTCTACATCTTTCATCCTTCTTGGCGGGTTCTGAACAATTTGCCACCGTGCACCGTAGAAGAAGGGCAACCGTGCACAGAAGAAGGGCAACCGTAGATGTGCATGCGGTGTTGAAGCCCTCACAGTTGGACTCGATGATCTGGAGGGTCTTTTCCAATCCTAATGATTCTCTGGTTCTGTGATTTCCCAGCCTTAGCGCTGCAGATGGGAGCTAGTTCAAGGCGTAGCAAAGCCCGCAGCGCGGGTGCTGCGTGCGGCTAGAGAAGCACCGTGTGCCATCGCAGCTGTGTTTACACGTGCTCACCCTCGAGACAGCCAACACGTCCGGGCTCTACAAGGCTCTACAAGACGCTACAAGGCTCTGTGGTCCCCAAAGCATCATTTTGTCACGCTGTCCTTATGGCCACCGTGGCGAAAAGGAGGTGTTAGGACACGCAAGGAAGAGACGTGGTGAAAATAAATCTTGCTGTTCTCCGCGGCCACGTGGTTTCACCTACAGCTGGTTGGTATTTTTAGCAAGGCATTTTAAACCCAAAGTTATTCTTTTTTTGTGTGTGTGTGTGTGTTATGAGAGGACATGGAAATTTTGGCAAGGGATACACTGGACACCAGTTCCATGAAAAATTTTAAAAGCAGTCCATCTGCAAAATGTCAACTGTGAAGTTTGTGCTTGTATTTTTTTTAATCTCTGTCTTTCAGGAGCTGGTTTTGCTCCTGACATCCTTAAAAAATAGGAAAATTTACAAATGACTTTTTTTTTTATTATTTTATTTTTTGCTGGTGTCTGTGAAACTTCCGCATTACCAACACATGGGATGGCACCCATGGAAACCCCAGTCTTATTGCTCCATGAATTTGTCAAATAAGTATATGAAAGAAATAAGGGAAATAGGAGGAATTGATATATATATTTTTAAAATTAGCAACACTTCTTAGTTATGTGTTTTGTCAGTGTGAATTTTACTTATCAACTGCTGTGTGTTATCGTCATATCAGTGCAATAGAGTCATTCTTGACCTTGCTCAGGAGATTTCAACCAATTCCCTTTGCAGGCTCCAATGCAGTGGTTTTCTCACCATCTTTGGTGGTCACGCTGCATGTATCAGTGAGGTGGTCAAGAGGTAGGACACGTAGGGTGGAAAATCCCAAAAATCCGTGGCTAGGTGCTCACATCCTGCTGTGAGATGTGGCCCTGCTGGGCAGTGGTGTTGGATTAGATGATCTCTAGACGTCCTTTCTAGCCACAACCGTTCTGTGATCTGCTCCACCTTACCCTACTTTTTAAAAGTACAGTAAGAGGATTTAATGAGCTCCAGATCCACCTGGTGATTCCCTTGGTGCTGCTACGGATGGACACACTTCGTGGGACCCACACTTAGGGATGGTAAGGCCACGGGGAAGAAGCTTTCACATCCCTCCATTGGCTCCTGGACCAGGGTTTTGTACATAAAGGCAAATTGCTGGGACATCTACAGACCCTTGGAGGTAGATATTTAATCCTTAAAAAAATTTGCTGGCATAAAAGAAAAGGAGACTGATTGCATCCTAGACCCTTTCAGCCCCATTCAGGCAAAGCAGGAAAATGCAGTCATAAAAAAACTTCTCCTATCTTCCAGTTTTGATATTTTTCTGTCAGGTTTAAAGAGACTAATTTACCATCAACTCCCATTAGGCAAAGATTCAAAGCTGCCATTCAAAGTTAATCAATCCTCCCGAAATACCCTCATTAAAAATGCCAGCTATGCAACTTTAACATGCTTTCGACTTACGCTTTAATCCAAACATGTCAACAGCTCTCAAGGTGTTTGTGCTGATCAAGGGAGTAGAGCTTGGAACTTCGGCTTTTTCTTTATGTTCAACTAATAGGGTTAACATGTTTCCCAAGGATGAAGACTACGATGCTTGTGCTGGGAGTTGCTTAGAAGAGTTAAAGGCAGATTGAAGTTGGCAGTACATTAAATAAAGTTAGGTACTTTCAGGTCTGTAATCAAGCTTAGAGGAAGTTTGAAATACATTTGCAAGCTTGCTTGTCCTTTGAAAGCTTTTTTATTATTATTTATTTATTTATTTATTAGTCAGCAGCTGCTCTTTCATATATTGATCTAGCTGTTGAGTTTTTCTTCTTTGCCCCAAAGACCCTGCCCTTGCTCCTCTAGGTGTTGTGGAGCACATCCTGCTGCTCTGAACCAGGAGAATCGTGTCCAGCCTCTGCTTGTCTGCAGCCTTTGCAGTAGTTTGAGGAGGCACAGCTTACCAACAGCTATTTCTTCGCTCTAATTTGGATGCATCCTGGGCAAAATTATAGATTTTTTTACAACAGAAAATTAGAGGATTTAGGGACTTTCCAAGCACGAGAAAACAGGGCAAGGACAGTTTGAGGAGACAGTCTATCATCCCACTTTCTCACTGGAATAGCATTTTAGACATTATATCCTTTTTTCCTTATACATATCAAGGGTACTCAGACAAGCAGAAATAATGGCATCTGGCTAATGATTGAAAGGCAACGTCAGAGAACCAGTAACCCACACACATGCCACTTATAACAAATTTCCCTCTCCTCCTCCCTCCAGGGATGCTTGCAGGGTGTGTTTCCCTATCTTGGAAACAGAATAATGTTTGAGGATGGGAGCTGTCCTCCAAAGGTTATTTGTCTTGTCTCCCTCTCAAGTCTAGTTGTAGCAGGTTGCTCAGGGCCTTTGCAGGTGGGTTCTAGACATCTCCAAGTGTGGAGCCTCCACAACCTTGCTGGGCAACCTGCTCCAAGATTTGGCCACCCATGTCATGAAAAAAATTCTCCCTATATCTAACCAGACTGCCCCATGTTCCAGCCTGTGCCTGTTGCCTCTCTACCTATCACCGTGCTCCTCTGGGAAGTGTCTGCCTCCAGCTTCTCCACACAGCCCCTTTAGGTATTTGGGGACACCACTAACATCCTCCCTTAGCTTTCCCTTTCCCAGACTCCCACTTTTCTCCTCCCCTCTTCACGCATCCTGTTTTCCAGACTCCTAGCTTGTGTCAGTGTGTCCAAGTCTCTCCTGCACTGGGACCCCCAGACTGACCATGATACCCCAGATACCATCTCACAAGGGCCAAGCGGAAGGGAAGGATCACCATCACGCACCCCCTTTCCCTGCTGGCTGCACTTGTGTTCATGCAACCCCATACGCAGCTGGTCTTTGCTGCAAGGACCCACTGATGAGCCACGGGCAGCTTGTTGCGTACTATCACGCCAAAGTTGTGGGGGTCTTCTCGCACAGCTCCTTGTAGTCCTGCAGCCTGCTGCAGCAAGGGGTTATGCCAGCCTGGAGACATTTGTTCTGGTTTCTTTTGACCTTGATCTTCACCTCTTTGATCCTCCTTGACCCATTGTGTTCCTGGAAAGCCAAATGGCTTTACTCAAATGAGGATCTGACTGTTCTACACAAAAAAATACAGACTAAGAAAGAATGAGAAAAATTATCCCATGAATAACCTTCTCTGAGTATTTGCTATGTAAAATTCAGAAAATACTGTATATAGTAAGCTTTTCCTTGTCTGTCTTTGAAGCTGGCAGTTTTAAAATTGCAATTACTCATTATGTACCCTGCAGAGCCCAAATAAAAATTTAAAATAAATTTGTTACCTTTATGTGCTATATAGTCAATACATTCCATTTGTGTAGTGTCTTATACTTGCTCTTACCAAGTAAGACGGTCTCTCTTTTTCCTGTCGCATCCTGTAACGATTTTGATACTGCTACAGTTTTGATTAAATGACTAGTAGAGGAGTGCATGTCAACAAGATTGACCAGGGATGATCTTGATTCAACTTAAGCTGAAAAGAAAGTCTTTTATGCAAATACCAGAGATGACAAAGGCAGATCAATTAAATTATCATTTCTGCTGCTCTCAGGTTAGTGGTTAAAATGACCTAGAAAAGCACTTCCCTTAGCGCAAACTCTGTTCAAAAGAGCGAGGGGGGAAGGCTCTATCTAGCATCTCAGAAATTGGCTTCTGGCTTTTATGGGAGTCTTATACATGTATAAGGATAGAAGATTTGAGCCCTCTTGGGCACCTCTGTTTTAAGTGGATGTAATGGGACATAAAGATTTCAACTCTCTTCCTTGCTCATGTGTCAGAAGGGAAGCTCCATCAGCAGCTGTATATGTTTTGAAAGGATGCAGTTGGATTTAGCCTAATCCCAGAGACGGGGAGAAAGAGCCTCAGTTTATTAGCTCCTCTACAAGGGAGGCAACTGCCTGAATTTTGAACTGAGCACCCAGAGGAGCAAGTGAGCCTCAAACCGAGGTGCACTGTTATTCTGCAGCAATATGTTCAGATACGTTTTGAAGCTGATGATCCAAGAAGCCGAGCACAAATTGTGATGCGCAGCGGTGCAGCGTGGCCGGCCATCGGTTTCCTGCCGTCAGCCAGGATATTCGCCACAAAGCGCTTGTTTGGGTGCGAGGGGGAAATATATTTACATCTGCAGCGCGTCTCTCTGAATTGCAAATATATTGCAGCTGAATACGTGCAAAGAAAACGCGCTGAGGTCTTTTCCCCCAGCAATTTGGGCCTAAGCACACAACAGAGCCCGTGGAGCAGCTTAATGGGTTGTTACACATTAGCACATGGTGGGGAAATAAGGTCTCTTGGCTTTCATAAACGAACAGGCTTAAACTTGGGTTTAGCAGGCCAGAGGAAGGCATTTTTTAAAGGTTTGTGCCTATTTGCACCACTCCAAATTTTGTAGTGTTGCATGCAGCAAATGTTCAGCATGGAGGAGGGAGGAAAGAACTTGCTTTTTGTAGGCTCATTCCATAAACAGTCCGGAAAAATACTTGATGTGATCAAAGGGCATTTATAGGGCTTGGTTCTCAAATCTCCTAGCAAAACATGGTAAGGTATATGAATAGCAAAAGCCTGCAGGTACAGGATTACTACAATAACCAGTCTCTAAAGAAAAAGAAGAAAGAGCAAGGTATTTTCTTAGATAGCTTTTTATTACATCTAGGAAGACTTACTGTTTCCATAAGCCAAGGAAAGATTGGCATCATCTGAAAGATCAGATAAATATTGCTGTTTTAATGAACACCAAATTCTACACACACACACACACTAAGGAGGTGTGATGGCAAAGGAAATAATGTAATTATTTCAGGCAGCAGCATCTTGAAAGCCCTTTTCTTTTCCTGCTCTCTCCCCCTCTCTCTCTCAAATGAGAATATCTCAGAAAGGAAATTCTCCTTATCTCTCATTTTACTTTTAACTATATTGTATGTTTACCTCTTCTTTGTATTGCTAGAGATTATTTCTTTGGAAGAAGGAAGATGAAAAATAAACAACAAAAAAAGAGATTTTATTTTTGACTTTCTTATTTTATGGACTTATTATCTGCATGGCTACATCTCTGTATAGAGTGTACACAAGAGGTAAAGTACACATATATATTTCTTTGTATATATGCACACAAGTGATAAATTAGAAAAAAAAAAAGGACTGTCATTTCCCAAAGAATTAAAATTATTCTGCTATTGATTTTTGCAAGGAGGCCTATTCTGAGGTAAGCCCTGA